>CABHPR010116740.1:0-28432 GCA_902168415.1 Peromyscus melanophrys
TGTTTTGGTTTTTTTTTCTCCAAGCATTTTTGATCCTCACTTGAATTCATGGCTGTAATGATAATAAATAAGGAGATAGAAAGCTGACGGTATTGTTGCTGCTGTTGTTAGTAATTAGAAAAATAAAGTTAGGTTGAGACTAATTCAGAGGTTTTTATTTTATCTTTTGGCAATGGAATTTTTGTATGGGAAGTTTTAGGACAAACCTGTTTATACTGCAGAAAACAAAACAGAGTTACACGATCTGGGAGGTACTCTAAAATCTCAGAAAACAATGTGACAGCCCAATTTTATTTTCTGAAATAAAACTACTCAGATCCTAAGACGCTGTGTCAAACAGGCAACATTCCCCCCCCCTTCGATTGTTGGATAAACTAATCTTTAAATAAACGATGACATCTGTTTCCACCTACTGCACCAATGTTTGGATGTTTTACAGGCTTGTTTGTTCATAAGAATGAAATTGGAAGGACTGATATTTTATTATGAACATATTTAGATTTGGATTTAGCAGGCTCTGCATTTTATGAAGAGTTTGTCTTGATTAAGTAGATGCTGGACCTGAAGAGGGCCTTGGCAGAAGTATGAGAGCTTCATGACTCTTTCTGGAAGCTACAGGGGACGGTCTGGTTTGTGAAAGGCTCCTGAGAGGTGATTTAGGTTGGATTTGGGGATCTTTGTAAAGTCATCAGACTTAACTCTGCTTCAGTAAGTTTGCCAAAGAAGAGGAAACCGTCTCCCTCTTCCGTGGCCAGCAGAGGACTGTGGTCTGCAAAGTTCACTGTGGTCTTGGAGATACTCAGTGCTCAGTACTTATCAATGATTTCTGTCAGTGTGATTCTGTAGCTTCACGTGGGTGTATAACACACAATGCAAAGCTACACCTATGAGGAAGAAAAGGGGGGGAACTGTAACGCTGATCACATTCTTTTGCTCTGACGTTTTGTTCTGTTAGGAAGTCAGGCGGCCTTCACTTAGTAAATACTAGAATTCCTTCAGAACTTTGAGTTAGTATCTAGCACTGAGAACACCAGTCTTTGATGTGAAGCCATAACTTGAGCACATCCGATAAACTGAAATTAGTCACGTGGACTCTGTGTCTACTGAAGTTCAAGCTCACAAGTCAGTAAGCTAGCTTCATATAAATAAGACCAGCCATTGGCCTGGACTAGACATAAATCAGGTGGTGTCGTGGAATGTGTAAGCGAATCTTCTGAGGGATGCATGGTGGGGCAAGGGAAAGAATCCAACGGGGAGAAGAGAGAGGCCATCCTCAGCGCCCTCCTTCCTGCTTGACTGCTTTTCAGCCCTGAGAAATGTGGACTCTGTCTCCACTACATCACTGAAATAACTACCTGCAACCCTCCTAGTCTTTCCCCCCCCCAATCTACTTAACATCTTGTAGGACATGGCTGTGTTGGCAATTCTTGTTTTTTCTTGATCTCTCTTCCCTTCCTTATATAGCACAATGCTGTCTAGGTCCTTATGCAAACTTTCTGCTAACCGATCTTTCTAACCAACCTTTTTCTTGCCTCCAACACATCTTTTCTCCCCTTTCCCTCCTCCCACAACCCATGCCATGCATCCTCGTAGGCCTGACTTTTCTATTCTCCCCCTTGGTGATCTCATCTACTCTTGCGCCTTGGATCTTCTCTGCATATGGTTATCAGATTGTGGTATGTAGAGTTAACCTCTTTGCCAACTAGTGGAAAGAGCTGAAAAATTGGATTCCAGTCCAATGAGATCACACAAGTGGAGACTCAAAGTGCTGACTGCAAATGCCTTTTCTGCCTTCCACAGCTTCCCAGGCATTTCCACTCTGCCTTGCTGACGTCACGGAATGACCCCACCTTTCAGTTAAATGGGGGAGATTGTGGTGTCCTCTTGGGTTTTCCTCCTACTCATTATACCCAACAAAGTGCTATAGCCTCTGAGTACCACTTTCCTGACAGTTTTTGACATCTTTTTTCCCCTTTCCTGGCATGTAGCCACAATCAGAAATAACGTCTCATGCCCACTTCCAATCTTAGCGCTTAATTCAAGACCTCGGTGAATCCCCAGTGTTAGCCAAAACCAGCACAAACTTTTCTACGTGGGGTTTGATCTTTCTGCAACACAGTCCTTTTTTGCTTCTGTAGCTTTTTGTTATACTTCTCTTCAGCCACCATGTTCTGGCCAAATTGAAAGATTTTCCACTCCCTAAGCCCCTTTCCAGACTATTATACCTGTGGACATTTGCTTATGGTGGTCCAGTCTATAGAGTGCCTTTCTCTCTCTGCCTTCGCCCTCCAATGGGTGTACCAGTCCGGATCCAGGCGGGAGCATAGAAATGGCCGTAAGAGTTTCAAACTAAAGAAATATGATGCAGGTAGGCAATTGGGTTCTCCGATGGTTAAAAGAAGGAAAACAGGGAGAGAGGGCTGAGGAACAAAAAAGAGGCTGTGCCTAAGCAGTCATAGATTGGAGGCTTTAAATTTACACCTGCTGCTTGTCAGTTCTGCATGTAACAGAGAGTGGGCCTGCACCCTCTGGTGCTCTGCCTGGGCTGCCACAGTCTAGAGGCCGCACCCCTGAGCCGCTCCAACAGCTGCCAACAACTCTGCCTCAAAGCCAGAACTCTTTCCGAGCTCTCAGATTCCCCTCTGGACACAGCTGACATGGGAGTATAGCGAGCGCAGTTGTCAGACACCCAGCCCTACCTCTACCTAGCAGGAGGCTAGGTGGGGGCGCAAACAATCAATGACTCAATGGAGGAGGGCCAATACAAATAACACATGCTTCCTAAAGTGTCTCCTGGTGCCTCGCCTCTTCCTGCTCTCTCCAACACTGCCAGCAAAAGAAACCCCCCAACCCCTAGCTCTCTCTCTCTTGAATTCTGAACCCAGGTATCTTGGACAGGATTTTATATTTTTTGGGAAACTACTCCCCTCCAGGTATTGTCATCTGTGCTGAAAACATAACTGTGGGGTGAGCTTGGCTTCCATTCCTCTGAAGTTATGTGGGTTTGAAGGTGTGGTTGGAGAAGGCACAATTTAATGTGTGATCACAAGTTAGTTTGCTAAGCACTAAAATAGAGGAGGGGAAAGCATCAGGCTATACACTGGGAAGGTTGGGAAGCGCTTCCAGAGGAGGCCAAATAGATGGAAGCCAGGGAGAAATACTTTTGGTAGAAAGAAAGTCATATACAAAGGTTGACTTCTGACAGAACAGAGAAAAGAGTTCTTCTCTATTCAGGAGACAGAACGTGTATGATACAGGGAAAAAAGAAACAAGTGAATGGGAATAAGAGGGTTTGAGGAAACGGTAGGTACCATAGAGTACAAGGTCTGGCCTGCAAGCCAATAAAGGCATTTGGGACAACAGGAAGCTACCGAAGATTGTAAGATTGTTAGGAGGTGCGTGACATGATCTGATCTTCAAGTTTAGGAAATGTGTGTTGGCTTTGAGGACAAGAAAACACTGAAGGGAGAGAGGGGGGCCAATTAGGAAGCTGTCAGAGAAAACAAGAACAATGGCTGAGAAGAGGTTATCGCATTGGAAATAAATGAGTGGTCTTTGAGGGGTATTTAGAAAATAGAGTGGAGATGAGTATGTAGGAGGTAGGGAGTCATCCATGAGCCTTGCCTTGAAAATTTTCTTGGTCAGAAGTAGCACATGTAAGATGGAAAAAAATATAAGAGAGTGATATTTGAAGAGTGCATTACTACTTTGACAAATTATCACAAACTTTGAAATTCATAATCATACAAACTACTAGCATTATGGGTCTTGATGTCAGAAGTCTGTGTTGTCTCGCTGGGTTGAACTACAATAGCGTGGAGGCTGTACTTCATCTGGAGCCTCTAACACAGAGGCCATTTCTTTGTCTTCTCCAGCTTCTCCAGGCCACCAGAACCCCTTTGCTCCTGGTCCCCTCCTCCACCTTCAAAGCCACCTTTAAATCCCTTTCTGTGATTCTGCCTACCTCTTGTAAGGGCTCCATGAGTGTACTGGGTCCACCCAAATAATCCAGGACCACCTTTTCGTTTCAAGATCCTTGACTCACATCTGCAAACTCCCTTTTGCTACTCACCAAAAAAAAAAAAAAAAAAAAAAAATCACATGTTACCCAAATTTTAAAAGGTCTTATTAATAAAAAAAAAAAAACCTGGGTTGAAAGCTGAAAGATCAGAGAGCAAGCCAATCACATTCTTACCTCTACGAAATCCTCAGCCTCAAGAGAGAGATTTCTTGTTTACTCATGCCTTATATATTTCCTGTGTCCTGCCATATTACTTCCTGGGATTAAAGGCGTGTGTGCTTCCCAGTACTGGGATTAAAGGTGTGTTCCACCACTGCCTGGCTCTGTTTCCAGTGTGGCCTTGAACTCACAGAGACCCAGACAGATCTCTGCCTTCAGAGTAATAGGATTAAGGGTGTGTGCAACCACTGTCTGGCCTCTATGTCTAATCTAGTGGCTGGCTCTGTCCTCTGAACTCCACGTAAGTTTGATTGGGGTGCACATTATATCACTACAGTCACATGTCTCTGGAGCCTCTTGTTCTGCCCACGACAAGGAATGAAGGTACAAATAGGAGTTCAATTTTGCATGTGTGGAGTTGGTAACTATGACGATGGCAAACTAAATAAGGCAAGGTATGGGGACTTACTGTCTAAAGGGGTCTGGGAAAGTGCCTTCCTGGCCACCAATAGGCAACAGAATGATTGACAACATTTCATATAGAAATAACACACCTACACAGCTCCCATCATCTATGGGACTTTTAAATGGCTCTCTGCCAACTGCACCACCTGCTTTAAGATGCCGTAGAGACATTGGATCTCTAAAAAGCTCCTCTTGGAGGTTAGATTCTTACTTCTTATGCTACTTTGTGTGATTATGGTTATCGAACATTCTGGAAAAGAGAAAACTAGAAGACGAGCAGCTGCCGGGGGACTGGGAGTGGCCAGAGCAGCCAACTGAAAAGGGGCATGAGGGAAGTGCGATTTTATAACCCTGTCAAAACTTGTATGACTAAATACTGAAAAGGATGATTTCTATCTGCTGTAATAGCTTAATGAACCTGACTCTTAGGAAACAAAAAAGGGAGGAGGGAAAAAAACCACCAAATTCCTTTCCTTCCTGCCGACTCAAGCCATGACTGCATCCCAACTCCTTTGGCCTTGGCCCCATGACAATTAGATCACTCAGGTTCATGCGAATATATCTGGTTCCCGGAAAGATGAAGTCTTCCCCTGCCCTGCTTATATGTGATTGCTTTTCCTGAGGTGACTCTCAGCACTCACTGATTTGGGGGGGGGGGGGGGGTTGTGTCAATCCAGAAGATCGTTACAGTTCTGATTAACTTTTCTTAGCTGTTGGCTTGTCTGGTGCCAGGCCTTTTTCTTTTCCCCATGAAAGAAAGAAAGAAAGAAAGAAAGAAAGAAAGAAAGAAAGGAAGGAAGGAAGGAAGGAAGGAAGGAAGGAAGGAAGGAAGGAAGGAAGGAAGGAAGGAAGGAAGGAAGGAAGGGAGAGAAAGAAAAGAGAAGTAGACCCTCTGCTATTGCTTATGTGTCAATACGAATGATCTCACCAGATAGCATGTAAAGGTAAATATTAAACAGGAAGGCAAGATATCTACTTATTTCAAATGTTGCGGGGTGAAGAGCAGAGTCCCCACTGGTCGGCCTTGAGGAGGGAAGAAATGATAGACTTCAAAAGAGTCATCTCTTTTTTTTCTCTCTCTCTAGCTGGACAAGCATCAGCCTGAGCCTGGCAGGCACCACCTGCTTGCCTATGCAGGGCCTGAGCCTGTGATTCTGAAGACATCAGGTTTCTAGAAAAAGCAGAAGCCTACCTGTGGAGGATCAGGGAGGGGTTTCCCACATGGAGTGAGGCCTCAGGGCGAGAAGATTGTTTTACCGCAGTCACTTGCCAACAAGCTGATTTCCTTGAGTTGCACAGAAAGGTAAGTCATAGCTTAAAGAACCCAGTGTTATATTTGTCTTGTGCCTTCAGAGAATCGAGCCTGTGGAGTTCTCGATTTTTACTGTTAAGTGTTAATACCACCCTGACCTTGTCCAGGATGTAGAAATCTTTGTTGAAATTTGTCTTCATCACACAACCACCACCAATAGGGACCGAAGTCTCTTGAAGTCGGTACGTGCTGTAAACGTGGCAGATATGTGAGCCTTATTGTTCTCATTCAATAGCTTCTTTAAACAAGACAGAGTTCAGCAACTAACATAAGGACAAAATTGTGCCTTACACATGTGCTTTTGTAAATAAAGTTTTATTGAAATCCTCCAGGTCTATGTATTATCTGAAGCTGCTTTTTCACTACAAGGACAGACCCGTGTAGTTTCAATACAGACAATGTGACCTGCAAAGCTGAGACTCTTCATCATCTAACCCTTATCCCCAGAGGGTATGATGCCTCCTGCTCTAAGAGATCACCATTTCTAGAACTCGTTTTAGAAGGTCCACCAGGCCTACACTCAGACATCCTTTTTTGGAAGGTAAGAATGGAAACATAGCATCTGAGATGTGGTAGTCTCTCATCAGAATTTATTTTTGTTCTCAAAAGGCTCTTAGGCAAATTTCCCATTGCCCTTTTGGTGACATGGCATTTTTATCTCTGTGTCTGTGTCTTAGTAGTAAATCACTAAAATAACTATAGAATAAACTATACTTGGCTGGGCAGCGGTGGCACACACCTTTAATCCCAGCACTCGAGAGGCAGAGGCAGGCGGATCTTTGTGAGTTTGAGGCCAGCCTGGTCTCTACAGAGTGAGTTTCAGGACAGCCAGGACTGCCTCACAGAGAAACCCTATCTCGAAAGAGAGAGAGAGAGAGAGAGAGAGAGAGAGAGAGAGAGAGAGAGAGAACAAGCTATACTTAAATTGTGATGGGTTATAGACCCTTTGGGCACCTGCATAGACAAAATGATCTCTTTTTCGGGACTGAAAATGGGCATATGCCCGTGTCGAGATCACAGATCACAGAGGTATAGGCTAACCTGTTCGTGCAGGTAAATTACTCTTTTTCTGAAGGAAGAGTCTTCACAGGCTAAACCCTGGGTGCAGGTTGGGAATGTAGCTTAGTTGTAGAACACTTTTCTAGCATGCACAAAGCCCTGAGTTCCATCCCAGAACCACAAAAGCCATAAACAAATACATACAAACAAGCCAGTTTGAGGAGGGAATCGTGGGAGTCAGAAGGTAAATCAGGGTATCTCGGCATCTGTGCAAAGATACTTCATAAGTGACCACTTTGCTTTATAAGTCTGACATCTTAAATGGTTTTAAGGATGAAGGGTCTTGGGGTTCTGGTTCTGTGTGATCTTAGGTACAAAATGAAAACATTTGAGACCTGATAAACTGAAGAAGCTACAACGAGTGATTCAGGAATGCCCAGTTGTAGAAGATGATGGCAGAGGTCACAGTTGATTAACAATATTATTATTATTAACAGATATATGCAAACACTAAACAATCTGAGAGTTCTGGGAGGCCCACACAAAACTCCATGGCCTGTGCTGGTGTGCGGTGGAAGTTAGTTTGAGAGGGAATGTCTGGTCTGCAGAAGGAGGATGTCACACACACTTGAAGTAACTAACAATCATGCTGGACTCCATTGTCCAGCCTGTATATAGGGGGAGGTGCTTGGTCTTAGGGCAGCTTCATATGCCATGCTTTGCTGATGCCCAGGGGAGGCCTGCCCCTTTCTGAGCACATACAGAGGTGGGATGGATTGGGGGAAGGGGAGGGAGGGCGGGCTGTGGTCAGGATGTACAATAAATAAATAAATTTAATTTAAAAACAGAGAAAAAAATGAAATAGAGTAGCTACCATACTGCAAAGGTCCTCGAGTCAAGTTGAAGAACAGAAGGACTGAGGTATGGCAGTGTAGGACTGCAATCTTAGCACTGAGGAGGCTGAGGCAGGCAGATCTCGAGGTCACTCTGTGATAGGCAGCAAGTTCCAGGCCAGCCCAAGCCCATTCACAAGACCCTGTCTAAAATAAGTAAAATGGAATTACAATAAAGGCTGTGGGTGTAGTTTGGTGGTAGGGTGCTTGCCTAGCATGTTCAAACCCTAGATTCAATCTCCAGACTGATAAGTAAATGAAGAAACAAAAGTAAAGACTGATACGATCTGGGGGTTAAAGTTTAGCTGAGGTGCCCAGGGCATTGTCCCTGAGTCCTGGTCAAACAAGGACATTTGCATGTGTCAATAGGCCTGTTTAGTCAGAGATGAAACAGGGGGGTCATTTGCAAGGATTTGTCAGGTTGAGTAAGCAGTTATGCAATTCTCCCCTCCAAATTCAAATATGGCAGAGAGTGCTGCTCTCGGGAGCTTGATTTCACGCAGAAATCTGTTTGCTGATCTTGGTTGCTGCAGGCCAGTAAGCTAGAACAGAGTGGAAGGCCATCCTTTGAATCACATTTCTGGGTGGTGTTTTACTATCTTGCAAGTGTGGGCAGGGTGTTAAGGAAAATCCGGAGCCCTGTCTCTGTGGGGACATGCTGAGCTGCATGTGTGACTTACTGAAGTCATTCTAGAGTTCTACCCGGCACACATGCACACACTGCCCCAGACGACAGAGAGTGAACAGGACTCTTTCCACACATGTCACAAAATGCTGCCAGGACCAAACACAGCCGCAAGACTCAGTCCTAATGAAAGGAAAATAAAGGAAAAAATAACTTTCATGGATGCTGATAACTTCTGCCTTGGATAGTTGATGATGGCTTGCTCAGCCTCAGACTTTCTCTGATTAATAATTGTGTCATTCGTCTGCGATCAGATTATCCTTTTTTTCTGTGTATGTGTGTCAGGAAAACCAGAAAATTCCACATCTGCTTGTGGCAGCTTCCTTTGCTCTCCCTTCCCCTCCCCCCTCCCTTCCCCCCTCCCCTGTTGCTCTCCCTCCTCCATGATCCTGAAGATGAGCTACAGAAAGGGCTGACCAGGGCTTTAAAAACTTGAGCTGGGCCAGTATTGATTTCAGCTCAGACAGTTGCTAAGTGGCCTCAGGCAAATCACTGAACTCCTTTGACATTTTTTTTTTTGTCCAGCTGTAGAAAATGAGCTTCAAGGTTGGCAAGGGAGCTAGCTCAGTCAGTAAGTCTTGCTTTGCAAGCACAAGGAGCTGAGTTTGATCCTCAGAACCCCTGATTTAAAATAAATAAGCCAGGCGGTGGTGGCGCACGCCTTTAATCCCAGCACTCGGGAGGCAGAGGCAAGCAGATCTCTGTGAGTTCAAGGCCAGCCTGGGCTACAGAGCAAGATCCAGGAAAGGCGCAAGGCTACACGGAGAAACCCTGTCTCAAAAAACCAAAATAAATAAATAAATAAAATAAAATAAAATAAATAATAACAACAAAAACCCTGGGTGTGGCAGAGTTTGCTTGTAAGTCCTGGGGCAGAAGGATTCCTGGGGCCCTTTGGCCGGCCAGCCTCACCTGGACTAGATAGAGATCCAGGATAGTGAGAAACCACTGTCTGAATAAAAAGGTGGACAGTGCCTGTGAGACAATACCAAAGGTTATCCTCTGACTTCTACACATACATGAACACACACCTTCACACACAGACACACACACACAAGTGGAACACAGGAGAGAGGGGGAGATGGTGGGGAGAGAGAAAAAGAGAGAGAGTATGTGTGTGTTTAGGACTGAATGATTTTTAAGCTCCCTTCCTTCTCTAGAATGATTTTGCGGCTGCTTTGGAGTACTTTGGGGGCAGTCACAGACCCTTTGACACTCACAGTGAGGAATGACACGGTACCAGTGGGGAACCTGACAGAGAAACTAAACCACTTGGCCAGTGTGTCACCTAGTCAGTAAGAACAGAAGCAAGATTTGGAGGTGCTGCACTCCAAGGCACATGGCTTTCCAGCATTGTTCTTGGTCAGGCACACACTTGTGAAGCAATATGACAGCACAGTTTTAAAAACATCATTTCATCAAGAATTCACCATCCATGCAATAGGCTTGTCGAAGGATGATTTGAAAATGGCAAAGTGATTTCATAATCTTCCAGCACAAAAGTGTTTCTGGCCAAGCTAGAGATCAAAGGTCAGGTGGCCTCCATTTAAGGTATCTGAGGCTAGATTCCAGGAGGCGGCCAAAATTAATGTCCCCAACTGACGTACATTGTCTACCCAGGAGCAGTAATCAGAATGGGCGGCACTCATGTACACACAGCCCTTTGGTCCTCTGCCAGGCCTGTTTCATAAATGAGGAAACGGAGGTGCAAGGTAGCCGAGGCCTCCCTTGGGGACTACACACCTAAAGGGAGCCAGGACCGGGTCTAGTGCTGGGGAATTCCAACCTGCCTCTTGGACACTTTCCATTTCCCCCTTATCACCGCGTCTGTCCATCACAGTCTTGGAGAAGCCATCTCTTCAGGATCAGAATCTTCAGGCACAGGTTTGCTGGGCATCCTCTGTTACCCTCAAAGTTCCATTCCGGAAAAAACATTTGCTTGACTTGCAGTGGGTTCCGGGCCAAGTTTTAGCCTCTGGGCTGATGGGTGTGGTGACTCAGGTGAGATCCTTGAGGAAGAAGCATAGTTTCAGCTGAGTGTTTTCACTTAGGGAAAGTGAAAATAAGGGCTTTCTATCTTTGTGAGTAACTCGTCATTTCAATCTGTGGTGGGGAATAAAAGTCAGACTAGGAAATCAGTTGGCTTCGGAGCACCAGAAAGCATCATGGGAAGGCCAGTCTAGTGTGGTTAAAAATTAAAAATTAGTTACCTTTCCCCATGATATAAATGAATGAGCACATTAATAATTCATAAAAAGAGGTTGTGAAACTTCATCGAGAAAGAGAATATTATGTAACCTGTTTAGAGGAGAGCCTGTCACCTCCCTCATCTCAGTGGGGGGTTGGGTTACACGGCTGGGAGGTTCCTTCCTGTGTTGTAATGATTATTATTTCCCAGGAAGGGTTTATCTTTTATTGCTAATTATAATTTACTCTCCTCCATTCCCTCAATCTACGTCACTGCCCACACCCAGAACCACTGTAAACATCCATCTTTCCAGCATGGGGCACTAACTTTCATGAGGAGAAAGCAGTAGCCTTCTCTGCCTACCAACAGGGTTGTAAAGTTGAAACATCGTTAGGTCAGCCTTCACTGGGTGTTTTGTTAGGGCTGCTGACTATGTAGCTGAATCCCGTCCAACAAGGGTCACGTCAGCATCAACTGTGACAATGACTCAAATCGAGAACTCTGAAAGGAACATTGCAAGAAGAGAGGTATTTATGATCGTAACAGCTCTAGCATCCTCGTAAGTAGAGTTCCTTTGGAATTCGAAGGATCGTTGGCAGTAACACTATGTGCTTCTTTCTCCTGCACAATTTCCCCTTAAAGACAGTAAGGGATATAAAAAGCTGAAGAACAAATGGATGTTCCTATCGACTGCATCACAGTAAACACTCAAATAGGCTGGGTATTGTTACATACATTCATTACTAATAGCTAACGCCCGGGGAAAGCTAAACTTGTACCATGGCCTGCCATGGGGCTTCATTCCTTGGTATCATAGCAACCCTATAAAGTGGGTACTTGTGCTAGGTCCTCATTTGTTACTGAGAGGGAACACCTGATAGAAAGAGCTTAAGGAAAGCAGGACTCGTTTGGGCTCAGGATTTTAGAAGTTAAGGTCCACTGTGGTGGAGAAGGTGGGGTAGAGCTCATGGCAGCGGGAGTGTGTGTCCGGGACTCCTCACATCTCAGCACACTAGGAAGTGGAGAGAACTCAGGAAGAAGCTGGCCAAGCCACTCATAAGGCCAACCCTCCAGTGACTGACTTCCTCCAGTGAGGCTCCACCTCCCAAAGCTTCCACAACTTCCCCGAACAGTACCACCAGTTAGGGGACCAAGTGTCCAAAGCATGAACAGTGGGGACCTGTTACATTCAAACAACAACATTTCTATTATTTCTACTTTATCAATGGGAAAAATAAAGCACAAAGATTTTGTTTTAAAGGAATGTTATGCAGTTGTCAAACATCTACTAAATAGTTGCACTGAGATTTGAGCCCATAAAGTCTGGACCAACCCTCTTTTGTTAGCTTTTGAAACAATACAATAGTGCTTCTCCAGTCATTTTATCTCATTTGTGACAGGTCAGGCCAGTGTAAGAGAAAATCGGCAGCAAAAACTCAAAAGAATATCCATCAAATGTTTCTAACCAATGCCAACAGAAAACAAACAAAAATGAATAGGCCACATATCCTTATATGCTTAGTTTCCTCCTACCAAAAATTAAAAGAATTCTTAGTTATGAAGAGGCAAATCAATAACACTACAATAAAAAACATGCTCGTCTTAATTTGAACAGAACCATCCAGAGATCATAAATGAGTCACCAAGGGAAATGTTCAAGTGGCCTGCTGCACAGTAATTTTGCAAGGTATTATCAAAAGCCTGAGCAGGCATTGCCTCTACTCAGCAATTCTGCTTCTGGGAGTTTATCCCATACAAAACAATGCCTAAACATGCTCACTTAAAGATTTTTAAAAACAGTGGGTAAAAGAGAACTCAAGCATACATGTGGGCATGCAAAGCCATTGTGAAGAGTGACCATGCCTGTGGGCTAAGATTCATCATCACAGATGCTCATGATAATAACCAGTGAACAACAGAGGTGGGGGAGGGAGGAAAGAAGAAAGGAAGGAAGAAAGGGAGGGAGGGAGAGAGGGGAAGGAAAACAGTGACGTCAGCTGTTAAAAAGAGGTAATTAGTTAACTAAACTGTGGTGCAGGCGTATAACATGGACATAATGTAGAGACTCACAAATAGTTCATGGAAAACGACACACTCTAAGACACCAGTAGCTGCAAATTCAGACTTGTTGGGTTCAAAGGGAATTTTGTTTTCTCTTCTTTGTGTTTTTCTGTGTCTCAGATTTTCTGCATTAAGCATTCATTAATTTTAGACTAGGGAGTCAGGCATATTATAGTAAATACAAATAAATGTTTGTTAGTCTGGGAAAATTCTTATCTATACTAGTCAAGATTCTATCGTCCAAGTGATAGAAAATCCATCTCCAACTGTCTTAGTTAGTGGGAAGATATTGTTTCACTTACTTCAGATGTGCAGATCCAGGCCTCGTACTATACTGTTAGGACTCCGTCTTTCTCAACATGCCTTCATCTCCTGTCTTTCTTTCCTCTGTACTACTGCCTTTTCAGGGACGTTCTTTATACATCCCTTCAGCAAACCTAGTCAGTTGCCTTTTCAGTAGGAATGAGAATAAAAGATCCCAGTCTTATTTTCATAGACCATCATGAGAGCATCTACCTTTTCCTGATCTATTCAAATGGTCCCTTAAAAGGATTGCCCTGTTTGTGCCTGGGCCATGTGCCCATCTCTGGAGCAAGGAGTTAGGGTCAACTAGCATGATGACAAGTCAGATACCCAAAGGGCAAGCTGCCTAAGCTTCCTGGGTGTGTGTTCTGTAAGAAAAGAGAGAGGGAGAAATGCTTGGAGGTGACAAAGAGCCAGAAAGAAAAACACTCTGACCACAAGAGTGCCTTTAGATCAGCAGTTCTCAACTTTAGAAAGCAGTGACCCTTTCACAGGGGTGGCCCAAGACCATCGGGAAAACACAGATATTTACATTACATTCCTAACAGTAGCAAAATTACAGTTACGAAGTAGCAGAGAAGATGATCTTATGGTTGGGGGTCACCCCAACCCGAGGAACTTATTAAAGGGTCACTACATTAGCAAGGTTAAGAGCCATGGCTTTAGATGTTGACCTGGCTGGGAAGAGAATTCACAGCCTTGAATCATTTAGGTCTCTTGCAGTCACAAGTAATAGAGAACGGGGAATTTATTTGCTCAAATATCTGAAAGTCTAGCGGTAGAGCTGGCCCCGAGTAAGTCCATGTTGCACAGGATTTGCCATCTGTCATCTCTGAAGCGATGATTGGCAGTTCTGGACTCTCACCACACAAGAGAAAACTGCCCTGGAGGCGCCACAGCTTACCAGATTTTGTCATCAAGAACCGGTGATCACCACCGCTCTTACTAGCCCAAATGGGATGATTGGCTCAACCCTGACCGATCAACGTGACTTAAGGAAGATGTGTTGACTGGCTTGAGCTGGGTAAAGTCTATTCCTGAGGGGGGCCAGTCCCATCCAGATCACCAATGAGAATGGGAGAGGGTTGTCTTCCCAAGGCAAAGCCACACAGGAGAAGGAGAGGGGGACAGAGCAGGAAAGGGGAGAAGCAGCTATCTGTCATAACCCCCGAGGAGCGTGGCATGTTTTAAATTCTATCAACTGCTCTTTTTATCTGGCAAATATCTACCAAAATGACTGTCTGCCTGCTGTAGATTGTTGCTGACGGTGGGAATAAATGGTTCCACACACTTCTCAATTTTCTCTCTCCGGGTGTCGCTGCTGCTATTAAGGGGTGGAGACAGCACACCCTGGGAGAGTCCTCCCTGAGCCCGCAGGCAACCTCTCTTCTTTGGGTTCTAATAACCTGAATGCAGGTTTGGGGGGGGCGGGGGAGGGGATTGTTTGTTTGTTCTTTAGAGTTACTTTGTAACTCAGGCTGGCCTCAAACTCTCAATTCTTCTGCTTCTATTGAGTATTGATAGGATTATAGGAGTGTGTCACAATGCCAAACCCTTCAAAACAGGTTTTTGGGTTTTTTGTTTTTTTTTTTTTTAGATTAAATATATCTTCATGAGATTTTGTTTAGGAAAACATGTGGCTTGGAAATGCCAGCACCCTGGGAGGAATTCGGAAATGCAGTGTTTTGTGCTCCTGTCTCCTTTGTTTACAATGTGGGTTCAAAGTCGTGCTGGGTTAGCAAGAAAAACAAACAGAATGATCTGGTGGCTCTGGGTGACATCTGTCCACTGGTAGCTTGCTTTTGGTTTTATAAGGTTTTCTCTAGACAGCACTGGCTGGGAATGAAACACGTCCCCTCTGAATCCAGAGGAGGTTTGGCAGGACCCCTTCAAAGGGAGCCTTCTTGTTGGTCAATAAACCAGCCTGTGCCGGAGTGTAACGAGAAAACCTCAGCAACTGACAGCTTAAGTGGAGGACAAACCACCAAGGCTAATGTCATCACAAATGAGGCACAGCTTTGAGGTTGCGTGACGAAAACTCGCTCTGCAGTCAACAGCGGGCCTTGGCATATGATGTGACTAACTGATCTGTTCTCCCATGTGGCCTCTGCTACAGAACGCTTCCCCCTCTCGCCTCACATGAGTCAACAGAGCTCTACTAAAGTGTCATAAAATGCCAGGAACACAGTTCTGCCATCAGGGCCCAGGGGATGGTGGTGGTAGAGGTGGAGAGAGAAGGTCCACCTGGTCACCAATGCCCAGGAACTTAGGTTGGCTGTCAGGAGGGGTGGGTAGGGATTCCAGCTTCAGGGCCACTGTGGTGAGGCATATACCTTGACTTTATGACTTCTCCACACAGCCACAGAACCTCATAGCAATTCCTCTACAAATCCAGGATCTGTACCAGCACTCAGGAAAGTGAGACTTCATTTTTCTGACTCCTACCAGGGAAGTTGATCGAGATTTAAAGGGTTCAAGACCGAGGCCTGATGAAAAGGCAGCAGCCCCTAAACAGGGCCAGATCTCAAAAGAAAGTAATGGCTGCTTTAAATTACACGTGGAACAGTGAAATCCAAGTTCACAAGCGGTTAACTAGATGGATGAATATCATAGGACAAATTGATTGCTCATAAAAATTTAACTACATTTCAAACAGTTTTTAGTTTAGATTTTAGTTCACTTACAAAGAATTGATGACTGCTGAGAGTCAGAGCCAATGTAAATTAAATGAGTCATGCTGTGCACTGCCAAGTGATTTCAAAGCAGAGCTATGATATTGCTTTGAAAAAGGCTTCAGCCAAAATTATGTTTCATGTGGAAGGTAAACATTTAAATATCTTGCTAAGACACGAGGTGGGTCCATCAAAAAGGAAGAACAGCAAGGACCCAAAAATCCATCCCACCTGAAATTGAGGGCTTCTTTCACTTTTTTCAAACTAAACTATTCCAAATTTTCATACCTATACTTTTCTCTCTCTCTGTGTGTGTGAGGTATATGTGCACTTGTGTGTGTGTGAGATGTGTGCACTTGTGTGTGCTGTGTCTGTGTGTGTGCGCACTTGTGTGTGCTGTGCTCAGAGGCCAGAGGAGGAAGTCGGTTATCTTTGTCAATTTTCTCCTTACTCCCTTGAGACAGGTCTCTCACTGGACCTGGGGCTGGGCTGGCAGCCAGGAAGCCTGTGTGACCCTCCTGCCTGCCACACACACACACACACACACACACACACACACACACACACACACACATGCACGCACGCACGCGTGCACACACCCCCCACAGCACTTGGGGTTACATGCTTCTGTAACCCCATACTTATTGAACAAATGTTCTTTCCTGCTGGGCCATATCCCCAGACAAGCTTTAAAATGCTTTAATGAACACTTTATTTTATATATTAAATATACGGAATTTTAAACTTGCCAGCTTGCGACTATGAATTTTTAAAGTTAGCGTACAAAGCAACGGGTTTCGTCAGGACATTTCATGCACACATGTCATTATACTTCATTCTGGTTTGTGTCCTTCCCCGAATCTGCACCCATACTCCCTGTGTCTTTCTGGTAGGTTCTATCCCTTCCCCCAGATGATCCCTACTTCTGCAATCGTGCCACATGTATTCCTCTGTCCTCTCTCCTCTCTCCTTTAAGATCTCTTCCTCACCTCTCATGATCCCTGTTCTAGTTACTACACACACCCCTAAATACCACCCCCCTACATGTGCGTGTACACACATGCATAAACACACCCCCCTAAATGCCCCCTCACTCCCCCCTCCACAATTTCCCTGTATGAGATAAAACATGAAGTATTTGTCTTTCTCAGTCTGGCTTACTTTGCTAGTTTCATCTATTTTCTGACAAATGTCACACTTTCATTTTTCTTTATGACTGAATAAAATTCCATTGTGTACACGTACTACATTTTCTTCATTGATTCATCTGTTGATGGGCAGCTCGGGTGGTTCCACTTCCTGGCAAAAGTCCTTTCTTCATGTACCACATTGAGACTCTGTGCACGTCTACCCAATGCAATGCAGAGACTGGGCTTGCAGCAACCTGAAGAGAATGATTCCAGTCTGTGTACAGTAAATGGAGATTTACATGTCTGCTAAGTTCCAGGAGTTCTTCTGGATGCTGAAAATGCAGCTGTAAAAAAACCAAATAGATCCCAGAACTGATGGTGCTTCCAGTTCAATGGGCCAAACATTACCCCCATTATAACAGTTAGACACTCACTGTGCTAGGTAGTTAGAACTGAGATAAAAGCAAAGCCAGGAAGGGAAATGTTGAGGATTGCCATGTTTGACCATAGCAGCCTCATTGTGCAAGGAATTACAGTTGAAGAGGAATGTCATGTAGGTATGTGACGGGGAAGCATTCCAGGTGGAGGGAAGGGAAGACATGGAGCATCTGAGTCATGACAGGTATGGGAGTCTGAGGAGCAGCAAGGGGGCGGGGCAGGGGAGTTATAGCAGAGCGGTCAAGGCTGAGAGGAGTACCTGATGAAATTAGAGGTGTCTGGGAAGCAGAATGGGTAAAGACATGCATATACAGTGAAGAAAGCAAGCTGCTCACAAACACAAGGAGAAAGGGCAGCTGGTCCCCTGCCATCTCAGGAGCTGGATCCCCACGGCCTTGTTGCCAGTGGCTGTCTGACAAGGCCACACCTTGACTTTGTCTGCCCAGAGTCTGTCCCATCTTCCCAGATACCACAGTCCCTTTCCTAGATGCGTTATGTACAGTGAGCTGAGCCTGGAGCCTCACCTCGAGTGTGTCTGACATCCCGGAGGGGGGTATTTTCCTGCAGGACTTAGCCTCGAGGGTCTTACTCACCTTCAACTTGCTTTTCTAAACAACAGGGATGATTTTTAAAAACTTAAAGCACTGTCAAGATAACGTTCCTGCTCTCTAAGGCGAAAAGACTTGATGTAGCATGATTTGTGGGTATATCAAGATTCAATGTGCTCAGGATCCTTCATATTAAATACACATTTAATTATTTCATTTTGTTATTATTTATTATTATCATTTTATCACTTTTACCAAGTGCTTCTCATGCACTGTAAAGTATAAGACTTTGTCCTTGACCTCTCTGTTAATGCAAAACTGTGCGTATGCATTTACTTGTGCACACACTTTTATGGAAATTAAACATGACTCAGCACAGAGGAATTCAAAGAGCACAGACCCAGTGGAGCTGGGCTGTTTTGACTCAACAGTATATCATTGATAATCCTGCCTCTTGCTATGCAGCTGTAGGGAAGGACACACTGTTTTGCTGTCCCCAGTGGTGGCCATTTGTGTCGTCCTCCATTATTTGGAGCTGATTTGCCAGCTCACTCTGCTTACTCTGAAGCTGTGTACTCTGGGCCAACTGATGTAACTTCCTGACGACTTATTTTTCTCCTTCTTCTCTTCAAGGTGGTGATTAACAATCTCTACAAGGTGGTAGGAATAAAAACTGTTTTTCTCCCAAGAGAAAGTGACCAGCATACAATCAGTGGTTAACTAATAGTTGATTGTCAATCATATTCTGACTGAGCTCTTACTTTGAGGTCTAAAAATATGGTGTTCTGAAACAAGCCTCCCTCATTTGAGCTTGGATGATGTAGCAGTGTGGCTTGTAGGGTGGAGGATATGTGGTATCTGAGCAATGCTTTACTTTGCAGGGATGAAGTTTAATGTGGCTGTCTTTATGGCTGCTTACTTCCATGGTGCAAAAAGCACATTTTTGTCAGCTTTGGAGGACATTCCTTGGAATAGTATTGAACTCTTTCTTTTCTCGATTTTTAATTTTAGTGTGATTTCAGATATGGAACAGCTATAGAAATGGTATGGATATTTTACTATGTATCAAGTGTTAACATTTACTAAATTTGTTTTGTACCCATGTGTATACACGTATCACGCATTTTTCTTCTGAACCTTTTGAGAGTCCATTACCATTTACAAGATCAAGTTGTCAAAATTCCTGCATCAGGAAGCTTCCCTGTCCCAGGCAAGCTGAAAAGATTAGTCACTTTGGGGGTGGTGTGACTGTGCTGGAAACAATGACTAATATGGATAATGGTCAAAATCTGGACGTTAAATTTGATACAAAATGTGTTCCAAGCTATAGGTCGTTTTAGAGCTTGCCAATTTCCCCACCACTGTCCTTTATAAACACAGAGTCTCTGTGCGCACACCATGGAGCACATGTTCCATCTTGTTCTTTTCCATTCTGGCCCGGTTCTCCAGTCCTTGTTTTTCGTAACATTGGTGCCTGCGGAGAGTACGGGGTTAACATCGTCTACAGCATCCTCCGTCTGTGTTAGCTTGATGGCTTTCTTGACTGGGTGCAGATTAATCAGCTTCAGCAGGGATGTCCAGAAGCACATGGACTGGGGTCAGTGTGTCTCGGAGTGAATCTCAAAATAGTTTTGATCACTTGCTTGGGCATGGGGTGGGGGGTGGGGAGGCTCAGTCCTAGAAAGTACTCCCGTGAAATCAGTCTCTTCTTTGCATGAGTAAGTGTGTAATGGAGAGTTATCAGTATTTGGAGATTATGTAACTACCCCATTTCTCATTAGATTCCCCTATTTGTATCACTATTCACTAATGACTTTTGCCTAAATCAGTTATTTTTCTGATGGGTTATTCAGTGGTTGGACTTTCTTTTTTGAAAATGGTTGACAGAGGAGTCTTTACTAGAAGAAACCCAAGAGTTCATGGAGAAGACTAGCAACTTGAAGCTAATTATAGCACAACACAGCAAGTGCTCTATTAGAACAAACAAGCCACAAGTCTCTGGATAAATCTACACAACACCTGCCTTTGTAGATGAAGTTTTACTAGAACACAGTCATGCCCAGGTGCTGACTTCCCTATTGTCTGTGACTGACTGCTTTTGTACTGGGGAGTTTGTTGGGAAGTTGCAACTGAAGTACATGACACATAACACCTAACATAATTGCTCCTTAGCCTTTGCAAAAATGTGGGCTGGACTTGGGTAAAAGGCCCATGGAGAGAGTCCTGATCAAGTGAACTTCAGTTCTGTTTAATTCACATGTAGAGGCCTTTGGAAAAAGGGACTAGACCAAGTCCAGTAGGTTGAACTAGATTCCAACAATAGGTTATTGTATACACTGCAGAGAGTCATGTCCTCTTACTTAAGGGCCATAAACTCCTTGAAAGATGAGGCAGAAGGATTGTCTTGAATTTGAGGCCAATAAGTACCATAGTAAGTACCAGGCCAGCCAGGAAGACACAGGGAGACTTTGTCACGAAAACAAACAAATAAACAAACAGATAAAACCACATCAAACAAGCAAAGAAAGAGATTAATTCCCTTTTTAGAAAAGGATTATACATTATCAAGAATAAAGAGAATCATACCAAGTTACAATAATTTAAAACAATTATTATAATTAGCCTGACAAAAATGTGTATTTCAAAATAATGCCAAAGCATTGTAAAACAACCTTTTTAGTTCTAGCACACATTCAATACAACAAAACTCCAGGGATGAGAAGAATTTGAACAACTCTCCAAGTTGATGTAGCGCAAACATAAAAATCTGTCTTGGCATTGGGTTTGGTAAATGCAAACAGTGAAACAGTAAGGGTTATCGGGAGGCTAAGTGTATTAATTATTCATTTACATGTGAAAGCCTTTTTATTTCCAGAATGTGTCTGGTTTCTTAAAGCACCTCCCCACCCCCTTGTAGCATTAGACTACACTGAATGAGTTGCTCAGAAAGCTGTATTTTGTGATGGGAAGAGGGAGTTCTGGAAAATCAATTAGGAACTCAAAGTAACTTAATCGTGTTGATTGTTCTCTTGTGTGAGACACACCCATGTGCTGCTTGGAGCCTCCCTGGGAAAAGACCTGACTTGAGGGCCAGGCTGACGTGATTCAAGTAGAAGAGAGCGTTAAATGTCTGGCGAATTCTGGCCACTGAATGTTGATCTCAACTTTTCTCAAATCAAAGCAACAGTTGTTTATTGGTAGACGCCACCTGTAGGGCATGCTTGCTTAGACATAGTGTTGACATGAGGGAGTGAAAGATGTTTGAAAGTGTCAGGGTACTTAATAGAAAGTCTGGCTTTATGAACTTGGGAAGCCTGCGACTTAAAAGCAGACAGTACAGTCGAAAGACAGGATGGAGTGTGGAAGAGAAGCAAACCCAGATGAAAGCAAGCCAAGAGGGATGCAAATGACACACCCAAGAGGATGATGGAAATTAAACACAGGCCTCGGAGGACCATAGCATCCCCAAATAGACAAACACAAGGCAAAGAAGCCTGCCTGGGCTTTTCCAGCCACGCTGTTGCCCGCTTGGGTCTCAGCACAGGGTGTTGGTATACTTTACGTTAAACAAAGCATATGCCCCTTTGTGCACAGAGTCAGAGGAGGCTAGTCAGAAGAACTGCACAGTCGGTTTGCTTTAGCGCTTTTGCATTCTTTTATAGTTTCTAGAACATTTTCACCTACACCCATTGGTTTCATCATGACAGCTTGCTCTGAAAAGGGCAAGACTGGCCTCTTCTTCCAGAAAGGAAACCTACAGACTAGGAAACTAAGTGACTCAACCAAAAGCAGCCAATCTTCAAAGGAGGGTCTCTTGATCTGAGCCCAGTACATTTCAAGGGCATTCTGGGCTCGGATTCTACTCCTATTGAGAGCAAAGGGATGGGGTACAGATCCAAGAGAACTGCAGAGAGGCTGGTCAGTCAGAAATGGTAGTAGCCACCACACTCCAACTTTCATGGAATTGCAATATTCTAAAAATGTCTAATTCTAAGATTAATTTGAACCTACTTTATAATATATATACATATACTTTATAGTATCTCACCATATAATCTGTTATGTGCCCTCTGAGTCCAATGTGTTCCAGAATTCTGAATATTTTTTTATTCTAGAACAATACAAACAATGTCTAAGTGTGCTTAAACTTTCCATTATGTAATACTTCTCACCAGGGTATAGGGTAGAACTCTGTAATGAAACACATTGGTATTTCAGTGATCTAAAAAAATGTATAAATAATTACTTGGAAATAAATACTGACTGTAAATAAGTTTCCATTAGTCCAGGTCAGCATATGATACCACATGTATTTTAATGCTAAAATTATCCCCTAAAATGGATTTGGAGCTTTTAGGGTGTTGGGATTGTGGATAAGGGATTATTAAGCAGTGTTTTAGCTTCCTAGGACCTCATGGCCTTTTGTGGTCATCATCATGAATGCCGGCTGTCCCAAAAGCTTCTTTTATTTCCAGTGGTTACATATATTCATCCATTTCTGGATTCTATAAAATGGGAATTTATCTTCCAAAGTTTTCAAAATGTTTTAGTTGAAAGACAAAAGATCAGGGCAATTCACTTTACAACAGGACTCGGTACCGGAAATGAGTCATCAAGGGTTCTAGCCAGCATCCGGTGGTGACAGTTCGGCTTTGTTAACAAAAAAGTGGAGTTGTCCTTTTCCTGAGTAGCTGTGAAAGCTATGTAAGGGACACCCTGAAAGTGAGGAGGGCGCCTCCCAGTCAGTCTCCATCCTCTGAAAAGTCGGTCCTCTCTGAAATACCCAAGTGTCACCTAGCGAGTCGTGGCTTCTTGGAAGTCAGTGAGGACCTTTGGTAGCAGTTACGCTGGCAAGCACTCTTACTCTCGAAAGCTCTGAAAACTCCAGTTCTCAGAACGACTTAACAGGAAGCCTCACCCAGGAGCAGAGGAAGCTGAGGAAGGAAGGGAAGATGGCAGTGGTGGGGGAGGGGAGGCAGATTAAACAATGAATGAAGTCACAGCTCTGGGATTCTTTGTGGTCAAGGACACACCCCACTTATATGCCCTACTGGTCCAGAAGCGAGGCTCAGCATCCACTCTCTTGCTGGCCTGGATTACTCCTTTCCCAGGTTGGCTCAGAAATATCCTCAGGGTCCCCATCTCTGGAGGCTTCCTCTCCCTGCTCCTCATCACCTCCCGTCTTTCTACTTAGCTCTCACCTCCTCCATGACCTTCAAAACTCAATGCTCATCTCTTCCCAAAGAAGTAACTGCTGACATTTTTTTCCACTCCATCAGACCACAAAGTGGTTTACAATTTCCTCAGAATATCCACTGTATTTACTCCATAAGAAGAATCCTTTTATCCCTTCTACAAAATTAAATGTTTTATTCCTTTACTGATTTTTTTAATCCATTAATCAAGCACTTATTTAAAAACCTACTCTGTGTGTACAATACTATGTTGGGAATTTGAGGATAAGTAAGAGAGTTCCTGCATTCTGGAGTTTATAGTCTAGTGGGAGAAAACAGGCACCATCAAAATAGTGTCCGCATCTCTCAGTTTGGGCGTCTGCTGGTTGAAGGTGGTCAGGGAAGACGGAAGCCTTGAAGACAAGTCGGAGGCGGATGAATGAATGTCCGGTGGGTGAAGGCTGTTCCCAGCAGGGAGAACAGCGTGGCAGAGGGCCACAAAACTTGAGCAGACAGTGTTCCAAGAACTGCCTATAATTGAGCATGGCTGGTGGCTAGAAAGAAGGCAAGCAGGGGCGTGTTCTGGAGAAGGGGAGGGGGAAACAGGCAGTGAGCAGAAGACCGATCGTCAAGGCTTTTATGGACCTTCCTAGGGAATTCAGTCAGTTCACTGTGCTTGCATGGCCTGTTTCGATGGGCTGTCATTTATGTTCCAGGTGTTTTGGTTTGAGTTCTCATGAAGCAGAGTCTGAGACAGAGTTTCAAAGGCAAGTGGGTTCATGAGGCCGTGATCCTGTGACAAGTCAGGACAGTGCGAGCCCTATGGTTTGGATGTGTGTTCTTCCATATGCAAAGGTTTATAACGTCCCTGGGAGGTGCTGTGGGCCTTTAAGATGAACAGCCTGGTGGGGGGTCCTTAAGCCAGTGGAGGTGTGGACTGTGAAACCTCATTTTTTTTTTCCTTTCCCTCTGGCTCATTAGGTTATGCTGTTATGCTCTCCTGCTATTGACATCTGGAACCTTCAGTAGAGGATCAAAACCAACTGGGCTGCCCAGTCTTGAACTTGAACCTCAAAAACTCCGGACTAGACAAGCCTCCTTTTCTTCATAAGTAGAGTGTGTTAGGTATTTGCTGTATTAATACAGACATGGCTGATGGAGTGGGAGGTAAGTCAGGAGGTGGTTCAGGAGCAGGAAGGCTGGCAACTCAAGATACACCAATACATAGCTTGTTGCTATAAGCAGTTCAAGTCAGACCTCTAGAAAACCATAGAAGTGCTTTGGAGTCACCCTACCTCAGGATCAAAAAGGTCCAGGAATCATTCACCAGTTCCCCTCAGGCTTCCATTTAGAGATGTGCAAATGGCCTGCTCTGTGTGAGGCACTCAGGAGAAAACCCTTCAGAAAGACAGCCATAGATACTTGAAGAAGCCTTGGCTGATGATAGGGATGTGGGCGGGGCATAAGCATCTACTACATCCGGTTCTACAGACAGAAAAATGAAGGAAAACATGGAAGGTTTTGGATCTTCATTCTTTCAAAGAGTCAGGGCAGGAAAGACATAGTGGTGCCCTCCGGGAGCTGACGGAAGACTGTGATAATGGGTGAGTCACCCAGGTGTGGGTACCTGAGGGAGCCACAAGGAACAGGGGCTGCCCCCTAAGTTCACACCAGCGGGAGGTCAGTCAGAATTAGCTCTGCTTCTGAGCTGCCACATTTGAAGAGGTGGGAGCCCTGCCTTCTCCCTGCTCAGGTGGGGTAACTCTGAAGCTCATCCTGTTTCCCAGAGCTCTGAGCCCAGTGGCTCCTCCGTGCACATTCGTGCCAAGCTGCATGCCTTGTGACGTTGCCCTCCTTCGCCCGACCCACTTCCCGACTCCCCTACACCAGGCTTCCCAGCCTCACCTGCCAGGTAATCTACCTGGTGGACGAAGGCGAGAGCTGGAGTCAAGAGAAAGAGGTTGCTCAACACAGGTGTCACAAAGATAGAAAACTGCAACCCTGCCAAGTTCCAGCTTGTGTGGCAGGAAGCTGAAGGCAAAAAACACTATGTGCCTTTTTTCTTGTCCAGTTCCCCAGCCATGGGTACTGAGAGCCAGAGGACAAGGAAGCCCCAGGACATGCATGGTCCAAGAGAAGTATCTCCTGGGGCTTGGAGCGGGAGGGATGTGGAGAAGACACTTGGCAACATCCTTCTTTCACACTAGAGTGTGTCTTTGTGACCTTCCCTGTCCAGACATGTGTCAGAAAGCTCCCGACTTCATGAAAGCACCAAGTTTCCCAACAGCCCCTTCTGTCTGAGGGCTTTTAACCGTTAGCTTCCATTGGCTTCAACGTAACTGGATCATCTGGGCCAAGCAGGTAATCAGGGCCATTCTTGACTGAGCCAGGGCCCAAGCCTTATCTATCTTTGCAATCAAAGTCAAGCATCTACTTCAGTACATAATGTCTTCTCAATAAATAGGAAGTGTTGCTGCTTGGCACTGAGTGATTTATTCATTTCACCCTAATATTCAGTTCACCTTCAAAATAGTTCACTTGGCCTTTGGAGCCAGAATCAAATGCCTGATTCCCACCAACAACTTTTAGCTTTGAATTTCTTAGTTTGACCATGAGCTAAGTTAATGTGTAACTTTAGATGGTACCTAAAGTGAGAATATCTGTCTTCATTAGCCATAACTTCATACAAGTCTCCACAGGGGGAAGGATGTGAATGGATGTAAAACCGTTTAGCCCCAACTGCACCTACGCTAGCACTTCACAGTCAGACAGATCGGGGTCCAAAGGTGGGGGTATCCTGTGCAAGCTTACCCTGCTGGGAAGGGTGGATCCAGGAAGGCCATATTTCACTGGCTCCAATGTCACATTCTTCCGTTTCCGTATGGGTTTCTGATGGAGTATTGCTCAGAAAAGCACACTATTTGTTTCTAGAACCTCAACCAAAAGCACACCCAGAGTTGACATTGTACGGCCTTTAGTGACAGTGTGTGCATGCTTCTTGCAGTGGCAGGTATGACTTCCGCCTAACTGTCACCAGTGTGCTCTCAGGCCTGGTCATCTGGCATCAGCTACTGGCCTGTGAGCCTTGTTCACTGCATAACCTTGGGAAAGCGGATCAGTCCCCCGTGACTCAGTTTCCCCATCACCAAATTGGCGTGAATGGCCATTCTTGGGGTATAATAAACACTAAATGAAGTTAATGGTGCCTGGGATGGAGAAGATGCTGGATAAAAACCCAGTGTGATCGTTTGGGTTAGCTAGCATTGCCCTAGCCACCCGATCATTCAGAGATTCACCTGGAGAGGCTAAGAAGTGTGGGAAGAGGAGAGAAGGAGAGGGGGCAGAGAGGAGTACTACAGTGGCTGGGTGCTTTTATGCCCCGGGTGATGCGGCATGTGGATAGGACAAAATGAACTGGCCAAGCACGTGGCACATTGAGAGGTGGAGATTCTTGTCAGAAACATGACTTCCTCTGTGGTTTCTCTGAGCTATTTTTGTCTTTGCCAAATGACCCCCTTGGGAAACACAGCTTTCACTCCCCCCCCCTTGTGTGTGTGTGTGTGTGTGTGTGTGTGTGTGTGTGTGTGTGTCTGTGTCAGTCAGTCAGTCTGTCTGTCTGTCTGTCTGTCTGTCTGTGTATATACATACTACCTCTAAGACTTGAAAGGGGAAGTGATAGGTTTCCCTGGAGAGGGCGGGGCAGGAGTTTGGGGCACACAGTATGAACCCAGCACCGGACACTGGCAGGCACTTGGGATTTTCCAGACAATGGAAGGCTTTAAGTGACGTAGGTTGTGAAAAATCATCCACCCTCCTGGGCAGAGGACAGCAGTGTCTTGGTGGCAGGTGGTGGCTCTGGCATCTTGGGTCATGTTGAGCTGAGCTGGTCTGAGGCAAGGTGGCTGCTGCCTCATCTCTAAGTTGATGGTGGGGAGAACTCTGAGTCCTGACTCCTTCCTGAGAGAGCCCTGCAAACCCAGAGAAGGAAGATGTTCACCCTGTCCTGGGGTTCAGAGGACTGGGAGAGGTGTCTGATTACTTCTTTATCCCTTCTCTCACTTACAAATCCATTCTTTCACAGTCCTAAAGGATACAAATTCATGTTGAGAGGGCTGGCCTCTCTCTGCAGGCTCGCCCAACTCCTGCACCGCTCTCCCTAGCTTCTGGCTTTACAGGCAATCTCTGTGGCTCCTTGGCTCAGAGCCGCAGAGCTTAGTCTTGGCGTTCTCTTTCATGGGCCTTCTTCCTCTGTGACTGCGTCTGCGTTGTCTTCACAGTCTTCTATAAGGTTGTGGTCCTGTTCTGATTCCATGTGACCTCACCTTAGCTGCATCTGCAAAGACTATTTCCAAGTAAGGACACACATCGAGATCCTATGAGGACCTCAGTACAGGTGGCGTCTTTACGCCAGGCACCCCGCCAGCTGGCCTGCCAACAACGATGAGTAAGACCCCTCGTGTCTCAGAGTTTCCTGAGGAGATAGACACGTGAATTCGTCGCCATGATTCCACAAGATAAATATGTGCTAACATCATACATTGATTGGGCACTTACCACATGCCTGGCACTATTTAAAGAAATGTACATCTAATCCTCTTAGCAACCCTGGGTACTCTTGTCAAGATCCCCACTTCACAGGTGAGGAGACTGAGCTCTGGAGAGCACAAGTAACCTACTGGGGATCGTGGTGGGGGTGGTCCCAGAGTTCCATCTTTGGCAGCAGAAGTTGTACCTGTCTCTCTGAGGAGCCGGCGTCCAAGGAGAGGACGGCCAACTGTGCAGAGGCTGGGGGCATGCGGAGTGAAGACAGGGTTCCAGGCAGAAGCCAAGGCCTAGGCCAGTGCTGAGTCAGCCAAAAAGCTGCACATGCTTTAAAAGGGTGAAACCTCTGAGCTCAGGGAGGGCTGCTGGGAGCCAGATAAGGTCAGGGAGGGAGGGCCCTTAGGCCCATGCTGAGGAACAGGAATCTGTTACATGTAAACGTCTCAGTCTTGTAATCATGGGACCTGGGGTTTGAGGCATTCCTCCCAAGGTCTCGTTGGCTGTGGGTGGAGGGTGAGCTGAAGCGTGAAGAGCAGTGGGTTTGGTCAGAGGTGGGGAGGACAGGCTGGGCTCTGGGTGTGCTGGTGGTACTTGCTGATGAATGTAAAGGGGTAGGAGAAAACAAAATGACAGGCACTTTGTGGCTGAGGGGCAGATGTGCCCCGGGGTACGTAGAACATGCCGTGGGTAAAGTGGTGGCAGGAAGAAGCAATGAGCATCATGGGTTGGGCATCCAGTGGTTTCAGAAGCCGGAGTTCGAATCCTGCCAAGACAACCTAGGGTGGGAGTTTTTCTAGTCAGTGTTGCATGGGAGTACAGGACCCTAGGTCCAGACGCAGCTG
>CABHPR010116741.1:4921-19131 GCA_902168415.1 Peromyscus melanophrys
TGTGTGTGTGTGTGTGTGTGTGTGTGTGTGTGTGTGTGTGTGTGTGTTACTGCCTCAGCTATCCCACCAACAGTAAAAATCACAGATAAGCAAAGAAAAGGGCATTCAAGATAAGCCCTTCTTGGTCTACCTGCTAGAGCCCCAGTGGGCACAGAAGGGCCTGCACTTGACCCAAAGGAAAGTTGAATAACTCACAGGAGGAGGGTGTGGCATGCCCACATGATAATTGTAACTTGCATCAATCACAGCCCAATTTCCAGTTTTATCAAGACCAGTAAGAGCTAAGTAGGTACAGATTCATAGCCATCTACTAACCAAGTTTTTTATGGAGTTGCTAGGGAAGTATTCTTCCTTCTTTGGACATGATAGTCTTAGAAAGGTCTGGCATAGTTCCACAGGATGGGTCCTTTATAGGTCCTTGTCTTGCCTGGAGTGGAGGTTGCTGGCATTGTTATAGGCTGTGAATTGAACAAGCCCTCCTGGAGGAGTCACGTCTTCAACGAACACGGCCACAGTGTCCCTTGCAAGTGGAGTGCAGCTCTCTAAGCAGATCTCACCTCCAGGACACCAGGACTAAGTGGGCTCATGCTTAACAGCTTCATTCATTTACAGAAAAACATCAAAACATGCTTACAAAAGAGAATTAATGAAAGTTTAACAAAACTAAACTAATACTCTCAACAACACTTAACCTTACTTAGGCCCTGCCCAGTACTTTAGAGAGAGTTGAGTCCCTCTATTTGTCTTACCTTCAATAGCCTTCTAATAGGTGTCCTTACCTTTAAGCTTTTGGTCCTGTCTATATGTCACACAGGAATGATGTGTGCCATGGGATAATCTAATTAGTAGAATTCTTTAAAGTATCTACACGCCTTAAAATTCCTAGATCCTTGCCATAAATGCAAATTGGTTCTTCACCAATCACTTCTTACCTCCCCTCACATTGTGTACCCCATATTCTAGTAATGCAGACCCTTTTTCCACTTTTGTACCTCAAGTTCTCTCAACTTTATGCCCAGTGTTTGTCTTCCATTTTTGCCCCGTAAGACCAAATGCCTTCTCTGCATCACACAGACCCAAGTGATCCAGGAAGTTTGCTCTCCCTGATTAACATGACGATGCTATTTCAAAGCTTGAGGCAACAAGATCAAATATCTGTAAAAGAAAAGGTTGTTTTGAAATTGTATGGAGTCCTCAATGAGACTTTGTCCCTGCTTCCTAACGCCCCAAAGTCATATGTGATAGCAGAAACAGCTCCTGTCAATGATGGTGTGTATTTTTTTTTTTTTTTTTTTTTGGTTTTTCGAGACAGGGTTTCTCTGTGTAGCTTTGCGCCTTTTCCTGGAACTCACTTGGTAGCCCAGGCTGGCCTCGAACTCACAGAGATCCGCCTGACTCTGCCGCCCGAGTGCTGGGATTAAAGGCGTGTGCCACCAACGCCTGGCCTAGGTGTGTATTTTTTAAACAAATGCTTATAGTGTAGAGTTGTACCCATCTGTGCCTTTGGAAATCCAGACTTTAGGGATGAGCACCTTAGTAGCACTTAGCAGTTGTTCTCCACTCCTTTTGTGAGATACTTAATTTGGGACGCAGTAGGGTATGCAAAGGTCATAAAAATCAGTCTTGCTGAATGAAGGATATGGCTTCTTTCTTAATTGGTGGGACCATCAATAAGTACAGTGTTGTTCAGTTGTTTGTCTGTTTTACCAAAAACTCTCATCACAGTCTGCTGCACAAGAATGGCGTACTCTAGAATACGTGCCGGTCAGTGCCACTCTGTTAACCCCATTTCAGCCTATAGGGGCAGCATTTCTACTCCTCTGTTCAGGCAAAGCTGACGTCTTGCTGGAGAAGGGAATACACATTCTTGTAATCCCCAAAGGAAGCTCAAGCTCTAGTATCCTAATTGTATGTGGTGGTGCACACCTGCAACCTCCCACTAAGGAGACTGAGGCAGCAGATTGATTGCAAGTTCAAGATCAGCATGGCTACAGAATGAGATCCTGTCTCAGAAGAAGTAGAAGAGAAGTAAGTGGAAGAAGAGTTAGAGGGGGAGAGAGGAGGAAGAAATGGAGAATGAGGAGGTAGAGGCAGAAGAGGAGGGGGAGGATGAGGAGAACGAGCACCAGAAGGCATATTATCTTGGGTGTGGATGTGTAAGGGTAAGAAGGAAACCTCATATCCTGAATGAAGGCTAACAAAGTGCTAGTGTTGAAACTAGTCTGTGCTATGATAGAAGGGCATTGTGCTTGGTTAAGTTGTATCAGATGTCGCCCACCATATTCTTTCTCATGATGCTTTGCCAAAAGGTCAAGTGCTATTAATACTTCCCTCAAGACGCTGCAGGGAAAATCAGCAAATAGCTTCTTCTCAGAGAAGGACTTTGGGCTAGGAGTTGCAAAAGCCCATGATTTGATCTACATAGAAATCAGTGTCTAATGAGCTCCCACGGTTATAGTGGCTGGCTTGCAAAAGATATTAATAAATATCTCAAGAAAACTTAATAGGCAAGAAAGGCAGTAATTTTCCTTTGGAAAGAGCAATTAAGACAATACATTCAAAACTTCAGACATCCCTTTGGTTTCACTTATTATACTGAAGAACTCAAGACTGTATACCACCAAAGAATGCTCCCACTCAAGAATATATACTTTTGGTCTAAGGCCTTGATCAACAGGGGATAAAGGATGCACCAAAGAAGCATCTCTACATAGTGCCAATGAGTCAGCTCCCTGCCACACAAGACCAACCTGACTCAGTTCAGACTTATCAAACACTGACTTTAGAGTGACCACAGAAAACTAAAGCAGCTATCATACAGGTAGCACTTTGAATTACCACCAATTTAGAACATGATGTTAATTCTTAAATGCTCTTAGACAAGAACAATGATCACAGAGAACCAATCCAAGAACAAGACAATATTTTTAAATTGTGTGACTTTAAAAAGACTTTACATAAATAAACATTGACTGCTGCATTTAATAAAAATCAATTACAGGAAGGGGAAAAATAAACTGTAAGAAATGAAATGTTTTAATGTCTTTTTACTAAAGTTACCAATGTCCCTCACCTATGACAACATAAATGTATTCTGCAGTTGTCCAATTACAAAGGCCAAGCAAGAATTTGAAGCTGTTTCACAGCTCTTCCATTCCTGCTGTATTTTCAGATGCAAAGGAAGGTACTTCTTCACTGGTAACAGAAATGTTCTCAGTGGCCCTGACCCCACTCAGAAAGAGAAGACCACCCAGAAATCCCATCAGATCTTGGTGTCTGGTATCTGGGATCAAACCGCACCCGGGAAATCAATATGTCTAGTGGTGGTGAAAAAGGACAGAGTAGACAAGGGACTATGTTGTGGGACATTTGTACACTGTGTGAAGATATGTTGCTGTGATTGGTGTAATAAAGAGCTGAACAACCAATAGTTAGACAGGAGGTATAGGTGGGATTTGTGGGGAGAGAAAGGAAGAAGAGGAGGAATCAAAGGGCAGGAGAAGCCAGGAGACATGGAGAGGAAACAGGAGGTACCAGATAGAACAGAGGTAACATCACATGATAGAATGTAGATTAATACAAATGGGTTAATTTAAGTTAGAAAAGTTAGGAACAAGCCTAAGCTATAGACTGAGCTTTTTTGGTGATATTTTGTTTGTGCTCTAACAAATAAAGCTTGCCTAGAGATCAGAGTGTGGAGCTAGCCACTAGTTAACCATAGATGCCAGGCAGTGGTAGCACACATCTTTAATCCAAGCACTTGGGAGGAAGAAGCAGGAAGATTGAGAGTTCAAGGCCACCCTGGGCTACATAAGATTGATCCAGTCTAAAAGTGAAACAGAGCCAGGTAGTGGAAACTCACACCTTTAATCCTAGCACTAGGGAGGTGGAAATAGTAATATAAGGTGGGAGAAAACAGGAGCTCAGCCACTTTTCAGTCTGTGGATTCTTAGAGGTAAGAAGTCTTTCTAGTGGCTGGCTGCTCTGCTTCTCTGACCTTTCAGCTTTCACCATGATATCCTACTCCAGGTTTTTACTATTAAGACCAATTAGAATTTGTTCTACAAGCTTTCATAATTAATAAAAAGTCTCCATGTTATTATTTAGGAGCTGGCTGGTGGGACAGAGAAAGACTTGATACATATGGTGTCCAATGTGGAGGTTTGAATATCGAAATATAGGGCCTGAGAAAGCTTAGAAAAGGCTGGATGTGGATTCCTAGTTCTGCAGTCTCTCAGGTGGGTCAGTGCTCAGTAGTGTACAGAGAAACGGCTACCAGCCCCCGGCTACAGACTAGGGTCAGTCGCCAGTGCCATGTGCCAGGGCCCTGCTCTAAGCTGAGCCACCAGGTGGCTGACATGGCAGTTTAAGATTTGTCTCACATGGTCAGAGAATGCTGCAGGTGCTTAGTAAAGCCAGGTCCAGAGAAAGAAAACTCAAAAATTACAGTATGTTTAAAAATGTGCTTAGATGCTGAAGAAAGAAAAGAAAATGGGTATAGACAGTCATAGAAAAAAAGGTTTAAAAATAATAAAGTAAAATCTTTAAAGAGATAGTAAAGTAATATAAAAAAATGAGCCACATAAAGATGGGAAATACACAGGATGTCTGGATCCTGTGTGGTGCTTTGTTGACGTTGAAATTTTAAAATGCTAATGAACAAAAAACAATAGCTGCTGAGAGACATTGGATTATGGAAAGTGCTAAATTATACCAACCTGTATATTTTATGAATGTCTTCACTTCAAAATGGAAGTCAGAAAATATGCTTTGTTAGGGGAGAGGTTATGCCTTTGCTTCCATAGGAAACAAAAAGTTATAGTTCTCTTCAAAATTAATGAAGATCACGTTTGACCAGGGGAGACCTCGTAAGGATCTTGGCTATAGACATGAAGAAAGAAACTAAGAAATACAAGACAGGTGATGTATATGCTATCTCTCTGCATGAGAACATCTCTGAGATTGGATGAGACATGATAAATCTTGTTGGTTATATAGTCCTCATGACTTATTATTATATGCTATCCTTTAATATGGCATGGATATGGTTTGGTTATATAATACAAACAAACTTATAAAGTTAACAGATGCCTTTTACCTGCCTCTGTTAAACAAAATATCAGCTTTAACTTACTTGTGCACAGTGCACATTCCATACTTGTGTTAATGCAAAGATACATGTTACCTTTAAAAATTCATATGTTTTCAGAACAAAAGAATCAGACACCAATGAAGACTACTAGCCCAGGTGTTTCAAGCCTCTCAGAATGCCTCTGCTGCAATTTCCTCAAAATTCTGTATGTAGAACAACTTCCAAGCTGCTGGCTGAGATGCCAGCCTCATAAACTACTCCAGCCAAGACTTCAGAAAAGCCCTGCATGTTCCCATTACACAGAGAATGGACAACAAATGATACAACTAGCTCTCCCAGGACTTGACAATTCTCCAAATTTTCTCAGGGTCTCCTAAAGATGCTGTTGCCCCCAGACAACAGGTAGAAGACTAAAGAATATAATGCCCACATTCCCAAGAGGTGGAGTGGGTGGTTTTGTTTTTTGGTGGGTTATGTATGTTTTTCATCTTTTAGGGGGATTGGTTACAAGTTGTTACTGGTAATAGTCAGGAAAAAAAAAGCTGAACAAAGATTAGATTCAGGGATCTCTTTCTGAAGGGAAAAAGGGAGAATATAGTATAGAAATGATAGACTAAAAGGATGGATTTTTGAGTCTACTTTTGAACAGCCACTAGTCTCAAATATTTTATATTGGTATGGATTTTGTATATTGGTACAAATTTAAGGTTATTTTTGTTATACTGTATATATGTTTGTACTCTTGTTTAAAGTATTGTACTTACGCATCTCATTTAAAAATGTAATGTAAAGTTCTAGTCCTTGAAAGTTATTAAGGATGATAAAGAAAGACAGGTTAATAGTTAGTCATCCATAACAATCAAACCTATAGTCATATTAGGTACGTTTTCAAGGTCAAACAGATATATTTTAAATAGATAGATGATCTTCAAACACTTCAAAGACATACAGAATATGGCACTTAAAATATTTTAATAACATAAGACTTTTCATGCCAATGAGACACGTCTGCTCCTAGTAGCATCAATTTACTTCAAAAAAGGATGATGAGCATCAAAGACCTTCCATATGGAGTTTGCTTTCAATGTGGCAAAGCTAGCCATCTGGGCAGGAAACTGGCCTTGCCTCGACTGCTGACAGTATGCTGTCCCAATTGGACAAGCAGGACACAGAAGACAACTGCTGGACTTTGCCAAGTCAAGGTAAGACAATCTTTCAAAATTTCTGCTTCACAGAAAAGTCTGTCAGATATTCTAGGCCTGTAGGCTAAAGGATGCCCCAACATTGTAGAGGAACTGTGAGGTAACTGTCCAGGCAGCCAGATGTCTCTGTCATTTCTATAGTTTTGGAAGTTGTTTGCTCTACACTTCCTGTTTACTCTAGTAATATTATATCCTTCTTGGGTCTTCGATAGGGTGAAGACTAGATAGTTATAGTTTTCCTTGTTATCAAATTCAGAAAAGAAACTCACAAAAGAGGTATAAAGTATATTAGGTTGAAGACATAAAAGCTTAAATTGTTTATCTAAGAAAATGTCTTGAGGCCTAGAAAGATAGTTTTAGGATGGTAAAACAAGTTGTGATAGAAAATGGCTTAGGCATAAAACTTTAATTCATCAAGATAAAGATAGGTAATAGAGTATTTTCTCCAAATATACCAAATTCAAATGGACTGGATATTGTGAATGTAATTCTTACCTGACAATTGTTCTTATTGTATTTAGTTTTACTATGTTAGAGTTAAAACCTTTCTTTTTTATTTAGACAAGAAGGGGGAAATGTTGTGGGATATTTGTACACTGTGTGAAGATATATTGCTGTGATTGGTTTAATAAAGAGCTGAACAGCTAATAGCTAGGCAGGAGATATAGGAGGGATTCCTGGGGAGAGAAAGGAAGAGAAGGAGGAATTGAAGGGTAGGAGAAGTCAGGAGACATGAGAGGAAGCAGGAGGTGCAAGATGGAAGAGAAGTAATGCCACGTGAAAGAATGTGGATTAATATAAATGGGTTAATTTAAATTATAAGAGCTAGTTAGGAACAAGCCTACGCTATAGGCTGAGCTTTCACAATTAATGAGAAGTCACCATGTCATTATTTGGGATCTGGCTGGTGGGACAGAGAAAGACTCATTACAGAACTGTTTTTAAAATCTATGAGGTAACTCTGGGGTCATCTTGGGTTTAAGACACTGTGTGTGTGAACAGCACAGTCCTAAACACAATGATGGAAGAGAGTCAAGTGAAATAGACTCCTTGTCCTTCAGGAACTTTCCTTAGAAGGGTAGCACAATTCTATAGTTAGTGGGTATCTTTTGGGGTGCTTTCCTGCTCCTGTTTACCTTCTCCAGAATGCTTCTGCCCATAGAATGCTGTAGGCAGGTCACTGTATTACACTGTATCACAATGTAGCTGCTTGTGTTACACTATTCCTGCCCCACCAACCACACTGATTGTATGAAAGGAGAGCTGGGTACCCACACAAAGTGCATGGGAAAAACCTTGGAATTTGGAATTAAGATCCTAAATCTAAGTCAGTGATTTAAGGATAAATGGTTGTTTTGAGAACATGTTTTCATTTGTTTGTCAAATAGCTCTTTTTTTTTAAAAGGTTTAAACTTAATTGCATCATAAAATACATGACTAGTCTTATAAACATCATTGGTGTTGGAATAGTTAGTATATCTGTTTTAAATCTTTCTTAGATTCACTTACTTTATTTTATGTGTATGGCAATTTTGCCTGCATGTTTATATGTGCATCACATGCATGCCTGGTGCCCACAGAGGTCAGAAGAGAGCACTGGATGTCCCAGACTGGAGTTAAGGATGGTTGTGAGCTACCATATAAGTTGCTGGGAACCAGATTTGTGTCCTCTGCAAGAGCAGCAAGTGCTCTTAATAACAGAGCCCTCTTTTCAGCCCCCATGATATATCTCATATTGATCACAACTAAAAATCACTATAAGGAGGCAGGAAGGATAACTCATTCAGTAAAGTGTTTGCCATACAAGCATGAGGGCCTGATTTCAGATCCCCAGCACCCAGGTAAAAAGCCAAGCATAGTGACATGTACCTATAATCCCCATATTGAGGTGGAAACAAGAGGATCCTGGGAGTTTCCTGGCCTGACATGCTGGCCAAATTGGTAAACCCCGTGTTCAGTATGAGATTTTGTTTAAATAAAAGAAAGTGGAAAGTAACTGAGACAGACACCCGATGTCAACCTCTGCCCTCTACACATAAGTGTACACCTGTGCACATGAATCCATGCAAACACATACATGTACATATACATACAAAAATTCACTATAACTCACATTAGTTAAATAACTGAATTCTCCAGTGATACCAATAAAATGAGAGCAATGTTCTAGTGATTTCAAACTTTTTTTTTAACAAGAGTTATGATGTACTGTGGCGCTCTAGCTGGTTGCTATACAGACCAGGGCAGCCTAGAATTCATAGACATCTGACTGCCTCTTTGCAAAATCGTTTTTAATTGGTCACATTCTCATTGGTGAAGTACTCCCAGAGTCACAGGACCAAGTTAGAGACAAGGCTGCCAACTAGCAAATCTATGTCAGAGCCCCAGCTCAGCCCTCATGCAGAGATAGTAGCTCGCAGTCACTGGCCTTCATAGTGATAGTCCTTAGTGCCCTGAATCTAGAGATGATGAAACCAGCCCTTCAGTTAGAGATATGTAACCCAGTTCAGTTACTACCTGATTTGCATTTTGGAAGTTAGTCGATATACTAATGAGAAAAATGAAATGGAAAGTCATTAAAATGAAAGGTATGCTGAATTTTAAAAGAAGTCTAACAGTCTTCTCTTGCTAAAATCTCACTTTAATCGAAATGATTTTTACAAGTCTCCCACTCATTGCTTAGGAGGCCAGCGGCAGCTTGTGCAGAACCAACCCTCTCCGTACGTCAGGCAGGCAGTGTTTGTATATTCTCCACGTATCCAAGCAGGGCCTTTTTAACTTTCCGTGCTACAGTCAGAGCTGTTCTTTCCTGACTGGTAGCCAGGAAAAATCTTGGAGATTTGGCAGGAACACGGTGGGAAGCCTGGTGCAACACCAGGGCTTCACTAGAACCGGGGCTTTCTGCAAAGGCGGATGAGCAAAACACCTCTCTTTGTTTTGCTCTCTATAGAAGGACAAACGGAGGCCCCAGATCGCAATCAGGCTCTATTGTGTAAACTTGGGGTTTCCATAGCGTACAGCCTTTTTGGCACTGTGCTCCTCATTATTTTTCAGCTGGAAAACCAATTAGCATTCTTTTTATATTTAGGTGTGAGTGCTTGGGCCTTAGCGCAGCAGTTTTTGGCCATCTGCCCACATGGCTCTGGTCTCTTGGGCAATGCCTGACAAATTAAGATAAAGCCGTTACTTCATGTTTTCCTACAAAGAGAAAACAAAAACTGTTTCCTGCTCTTATTAATTAGATGAAGTCAATGTTCACAAGCAAAAAGGTAGGCGTAATCAGGGTGTCACCCCTGAGCCCTTATCTCTCCCCGGCGAGTTCCTCTGCAGGAATGTGAGAAGGAAGCATGTCAGCTTCTGACCAAGCTTTTCTCCTCTCCTTATGGTCAACAGAGGCCTCCATCAAGTGGCCGGGCTTCGTTAACCACGGGCTCACCCTTTGGCCTCTGTGGCATTTTTGCTTCACAGGTTTGAGTGTTATGATTCACCTGGAGGAAAGAACTATTAGGAGATTCCAGCCCGGACAAGTGAATTAGTCATAACAGTCAAGAGGGCACTGCCCAGTTTGAAAGAAATAAACAGAGCCAAATAGTTCCCTATCTTGAAAGGCAAGCAAAATAGCGTTCATGTTCCAGGAATGTAGTTTATGATTAGAGATAGCCCTATCTGGGCTGTGGTGGGTGTCAGAATATCCGAGAATGCGGAGGAGAGGAAGAAAGGAGGTTGGGATTGCCCGTCCTGTGAAGTGTCCCCCAGCGTAAACAGCCTTTGCCATAGCAACAACCTAATGCCACAGATCAGAGGAATGTGGTCTTCCAGTGAGCAGAGCAGACCGAGGCTTGGCAAAGTCTCCCAGATGATGCAAAATATTTAGAAGGGAAGTGGTAAAACAAACAGAAAGGAAGCACAGCCATGCGGCTGTAGTTCGAAGGCAAAAATAAGTCACACACATGAAACAGTGCAGTGTAGCTACAACAGCGGTTTTGTGTCCTGGGTACTGAATGTCCATCTCTTTGCTAGAAACAGCCTGAGGGGTTATTGCTCCCCCTTCAAGACTGTCTTTGTAAATAGTGGGTAGTGGCATCCTTTAAAAAAAATCGATTGAAAGACTTCTTTAAGGACTTTGTACAGACCATTTTCTTTGCTACAAAATCTATTCTGAAGCTGTATTATTTAACAAAGGGTCTGTGTTCTGAGTAATCCGGAAATTTTTTAGCCAATTTTTTTTCTTACTGCTAGGTTGCTGTCACGAGCAGAGAATGGTCATCTGTAATAACCTAAGGGAGTGACTAGAACATGCCCAGCCACGTGCAAAAGAAAAGTAATAGACCAGTGTCTAAGTGCCAGAAATTAGCCAGCCCCTATGCAGGATTGGCTACACAACCAGATTTGCTAAGATAGTCTCAGCTTAGCCCTGCTGTTCAGGTTCAATTACAGAAGAGGTGATTGCTCACAAAGGTGTTCTGTTTGGGATAATAAATACTCCGATGGCCCTATTCATGTTCATGCTCAGAGCCCATCCCCTAGGAACACCATTCTGAAGTTCTTCAAAGCTTAGAGTCTGAATACAACACATAAAAATTAATTTAAAAGGAACGGAGCGATTACTCAGTCGGTAACTTGTTTGCTGTGCGAGCAGAGGACCTGAGCTCAGATTCCCAGTCCCATGGAAAACTCTGGTGCAGTAGCTCATGCCTGGAACTGCAGCCCTGGGGATGTGGAAGCAGGAAAATCCAGGTGGCTCTTTGTTCAGTCTAGCCAAATGGGTTAGCTCCAGGTTCAGGGGCAGACTTGTCTAAAAGATAAGTTGGGAGAGGAAGAAAGAGGATATCTGATATCAACCTTTGACCTCCACTCAGGCACATGTTCACATGCGTACACATACACACAAATAATATACAATAATAAAATTAAAAAAGAGAAGGGGTAATTTTCCCATCCTGATAAGAAGAACCTTCAATAGTTTAACTTCATCTACTATAAACACAGGAAACAGGATCCTCTTGGCTGGTACATGGGCAAAGAGGGAAACTGCCTGTTCACAGCACCCTCCGCCTGCCTTCAGAAAGAGCTGAGAGTGTCCCAGGAGGCTATCTGCAGAAGTCCAAACATCCATTTCTCCATCAGGTGCAGGAAGGCAGACAGTCATTTCCAAAGCGAACACACAGGCTGCCTCTTCTTCTGCCTCGCAGCCTAGAAAGGATCCCTGAGATGTTCCCAACCAGAGAGGATTCGGGGATTGGTGCTGCCCCCAGCTGCACTGCTCGGAGGAGACTGCTATTTGAATTAGAATGGAAACTCTTTGATCTCTTTTATATCTAAGTTTAACCATGGCCTGGACCCAGAAGGCAGACTAATTTTGGCGACTTCCCTCTCCCCCCCCCCCCCCCCATACACTTTTATCTAGAGATAAAAGCAGGGTTTGGAAGCATAAACAGAAGGTGTGTTTCCCTGGACCCAGCAGCCGGCATATCAAACAAATAGCTCTGCAGATGCGGGTGCTCAGTCTAGCTCTGGCTTCTTCAGCTCTGCTTCCTCTTTCCCTGGCAGCCAATAGGATCATTTTCTTCTGTCTTAAACGTCAAGATGGTTCAACATTAAAGAAATCATAAAGGAACCAGTGTCTTGCAACAAAATAGTGACTTCCATTTTCACATTAAATTTAAAGAGTGGGAGCTGGAGAGATGGGTCAGTGGTTAAGAGCACTGGCTGCTCTTCAAAGGACCTAGATATTCAGTTCTCAGCACCCACATGACAGTTTAGCTTACAATTGTGTGCAACTCTACTTGCAAGGGATGTGATGTTTTCTTCTGGTCTCCAAGGGCACTTCATACATGCTTGCAGGCAAAATATTCATGGGCAAAAAATAAAAATAAATGTTTTTAAAGATTAACAGAAAACCATGTTTTTTTAAGTTACAAAATTAACTTGGATGGGTTCTGTCAATATCTGGGTGATGGTGAAGCCTTCTAACAGGTATTTTTCTAACCTGTGCCTCAAGGGATCAGGCTTTAAATGGTGATGGCCAGCTTGCTAATCCCAGGAGGAACAGTGGAATATGGGGCCCCATCTTGGAGCCACAGAGGAGTCACAGCTCATATACCGACAGCCTTTCTATCATGTGCACGTATCATTACAGGACTACATGAGAAGCTCACGAGTCTGAGGGGGTTTCATGCAGCCCATTTACATGCATAGAGCAACAGTCCCCACAAACAGAATATCCCAAGACATAAGTACACTAACACTACCAGTGTTGTACAAGTACAGTAATTTAACCAATGTTGATAAACCAACTACCCCACCACAGGGTTGGGCTGAATTAATGAAGGCAATACAAAGTAACTTGTGGGTTGAAAAGTCCTGATGTAGAGAATTGAAGTATCAGGGCTGGAGAGACGGCTCAGCAGTTAAGAATGCTTGCTTGTCCAGAGAATCTGAGTTCTGTTCGTAGCCATCACATCAGGCAGCTCATACCTTCCAGGAACTCCAGATTCAGGGGACCTGATGCCCTATTCTGTTCTCCACAGGTACTGACACACACTTAACACACACACACACACACACACACACACACACACACACACACACACATACACGCACACACACACACACAAATACATCTTTACGTAAATAAAAGTTTAACATTAAAAACAGAGTTGAATTATCATTGGAAATCACTTTTTTTCTGGGCTAGCAGATGGAAACAGCATTGTCCTCTGGGAAAATGTAAATTACTGATCAATTCAATTTTTAAATGAAATTGCCTTTTCATTCTAGATTTTTGTTTTAGAAATGGGGATGTAGTACTACTTTGCTTGGGTTTCCAGTGGTAATGTTTTTCCAGGATTCTGGGTGAGAGGACGAGACTCAGGCACCAGAAATACTAAGTTCCCTTTAAGGTTTCCTGGTAACTCAGAAATCAGGGTTCCACACAGAGAATGGGAGTTATGTTATGTCATACCCAGACTCAAATTCTGTGTAACACAGACTTGGATATTCTTGAAGAATTTCCTCTTAGAAGAGAAATACTGGTAGCATAGCCCAAGGTCAAGAACAAATGTAAGTCAGCAGCAGGCTTGTGATTCTCACATCTCCTGGAAGCCTCTGTCTATGGTGCCTCCAGGCAGCCTAGTATTGAATGCTCCTCTCTTTGATTTTTTTTTAATATTCATGAAACCTGTGAACGTTTTCTCACTGTGAAAGAATCAAACTTTTAAAAACGGTTTTTATAATACCGTTCCATTAAAGTCTAGCAGGTTTTCTGTTTATTCCTAGATATACCTCTGTTGTGTACTATTGTGAATGATTCTCCTGTTATGATCATGCTTTCTAATTGATCATCGCCAATGTCAAGAAAACCAGGCCTTTGTCTGTCTACTTCTATAGCTGATTGCCATTGTTTATTGTGAAAGCTCCCCTTAACTGCTAATAGTTTTTACTCTTATTATTTTCTTAGTAGAAACATTCACATTGTTTTTAAATCAGTTGGGGAGATTTTAGCTAAACTCTCCCTCTGAAGTTTTCAGAGACCAACGAAACAGTGGTCATTCTACAAGACTTGCATTATACTGGCCATATTGGGAATATTGATAGCATTCCCCTGAAAATAAAATAAAAATCTGCAATTTACTTATTCTGTTAAGAAGTCTAGTGAAAGTCACACCCTATTCCCCACCCCCCCAGAGGTCTATTCTATTCCTCCCACATGCCTCCAAAAAAATAAAAGAAATTCTCAACTCATGCTGCTTTCAATCGCTGTTGCTACTGCAGTCACCACTGATGCTTACAGTCAAGGATAAGAAACTGACAGAGAGAAGGAAGGCATCAGGAAAACTGCATGAGAACATATGTGAGGAAATCATTATCAGCCTGCTGACCACACAGCTTGTTTCTATTCTTAACTAGGGCTGGCC
>CABHPR010116742.1:0-20669 GCA_902168415.1 Peromyscus melanophrys
ACCTCAATGCCAGGAGGCAGACAGGAAGACTTCCGAGACTCATTGGCTGGCTAGCCCAGGTGAATCATTGAGCTCCCGGTTCAATGGAAAACCATGTCTTAATGCAGGGAATTAACAAGGCAACTCCATGTAGTCTATCTGGTAGTTAAAATAGGTTTATCTCAGGGTAACTCACAACCAGTAAGGGGGGCAGTTACAGGATCCAGGAAAGGTGAGATGCAGTCCAGCATGGTTCTCTAGAAAATTCTGACTTGGTCTGTAATCCAGCATCTAGGATCATGAGGAGCCAAGAGGGCCAGCATGTATGGATCTCAGGTCTTAAGGGCTCCTGTCTTGGCCACACCCCAGGGGCAGGTCATAGGTAGGTGTGGCAGTTACCTGCTGCCTCACTAGGGGCAGTGCTTCAAGGTCAAAGCTGAAACAGCTACCCACTATAATGTCTTTTTTGTTCATTTTTTATTAATAAATTTTCTATTCACTTTGCATACCAACCATAGATCCCCCCTCTTTCCTTTTCCCATACCCCAGCCTTCCCCCTCAATCAACCCCCCATCCCCACATTTTTTAAATCAAGGTCTCCCATGGAGAGTCAGCAGAGCCTGGCACACTCAGCTGAGGCAGGCCCAAGCCCCCCCCACCTGCACCAAGGCTGTGCAAGGTGTCACACCCTACGCTTTGGGCTCCAAAAAGCCCGCCCATGCACCGGGGATAGATCCTGATCCCCCTGCCTGGGGACCCCCAAATACTTTGAGCTAAACAACTGTCTCCCATATCCAGAGGGTCTAGTCTAGTTCTGTGGGGGCTCCATAGCTATTAGTCCACAGTTCATGGGTTTCTACTAGTGTGGCTGGTCATCTCTGCATGTTTTCCCATCATGATCTCTACATCCCCTGCCCACAGGATTGGGAGGGCAATGGAGGGCAAAGAATGGGGGATAAGAACATGAGGAAATGGGAGGGTTGAGCTGGAACAGGGGCATTGTGGCAGAGCAAGGAAAGGGATACCATAATAAATGAAGACATCATGGGGATAGCAAGAGGCAGGGTGCCAGGGAAGCTCTCAGCAATCCACAAGGATGACCCCACCTTGGACTGCTGGCAATGGTTGAGAGGGTGCCTGGACTGGTCTACTCAGGTGATTGGTCTAGTGAAAACCCTGTCATCATAGAGCCTTCATCCAGTGACTGATGGAAGCAGATACAGTGATCCACAGCCGGGCACCAGGCTGAGCTCCAGGAATCCACTACAATGTCTTAATAAAAAAAGATGGGGAATAATTGTAGATGACACTGAATGTAACCTTATGGAAACATATTCATATCCATGTACATATAGTAACCTTACATAAACAGACAGACATATTATAAAACAGAAACAAACAAACATAAAGCACCCAGGGAAGAACTGCTACATCTAGCCCATAGTGGATTTTGAGATTTCTATAGGAGAAAAATGCTATTGTCATCTTAAATTCATATCTACTAGAAGGCTCCAGATGGATGACACCATTGAGAATTCTATAAAATGCCAACTCATTGACACACAGTCAACATTGCAGATTCTCTACAGCACAGAACAAGTAATTCAACCACAATCACACTTTAACAGCAATGTTGTGGTGGTTTTGATTATTGTTAATAGATACCTTCTCTCAAGAACATGCATCTTCATGCCTCTGCCGTCCTCTGTATCCACCTTCTGCAGCTGGAGAGTGTAGCATGAATCTTAAAGTGTCTTATTAACAAAATCAAACCCGAGGCCAGTTATTGGGGTGAACACTGGAAGGCCAGAGAGGCAGAACAAGCCACAGCTATCTCACCTCGCTGGATCCTCAGCTGGTCTTGTTTCCTCAGACTGGATGCCCCGAGCCCTCATCCAGAATGGGTCTCAGCTGAACTGCTGCTAGAAGCCTGAATGCTTAACCAGCCACATGCTTCTCCAGGCCAAAGGCCTACCCAGGCCAAATGCTTACCCAGGCCAAATGCCTCGAGTTTCTTCAAGCCTTATATACCTTTCTGCTCTCTACCACCACTCCCTGGGATTAAAGGCTGGCTTTCTGGGATTAAAGGTGTGTATCACCATGCCTGGCCGTTTCCAATGTGGCCTTGAACTCACAGAGATCCAGAGGGATTTCTGTCTCTGGAATGCTAGGATTAAAGGCGTGTGCTACCACTGCCTAACCTCTATGTTTAATATTGTGGCTGTCCTGTTCTCTGACCCCAGATAAGTTTATTAGCATACACAGTATTTTGGGGAACACAATACCACCACAGGAGAGAATGACTCTTCACCCTGGTGCCAGCAGCAGCATGACTCAAAGCTTTTTAGAATCATGTTAACTCGTGCTTAGCAGGATTTGCTGTAAATGTCAAAGCTGATGTTGATTATACAATTTAGGTTGGCATTGACTTTAATCTATTTTCAGTAGCTTACTTTTAATTGAATATAAATGCCAATGGGTAGATTAAGCTCAGTTCCATTGATATATGAACAGTTACTATCCTAGTTAGCTCTGCTTGCTGAATCCTTGCTTCTCAGACTAGGGAAACATTAACCAAACCAACTTGTATTTCTCCACGTCTTTATCTTTTTCAGCATTGGAATGCAGAGTCCCAATAAAACTGTTTAAAAATATATATTATATTTCACTAACATCTAACTAAAATAACTGAAATGACAAATCTCTTAGGAAGATTTAGTTTATATTGTTATCTATATAGAAATATAATTCAATGATTTGTCAAAATAAAAAAAAAGTCAAAGAGATGGTGAAATGATTTAATCAATTCCTGTGGCCATGCAAGCACAAAGACCTGAGTTCAGTCTCTAGCACATACATGAGAACACAGCATACAGCCTGCATCTGTGCTCCCAGAACTAGTGAGGAGGAAACAGAAGGTTCCTGAGCTTGTTGGCCAGTCTGACTCTGTGAGTCAAAACTTCAGGGCAATACTTTGTTTCACAAAATAGAAGTGAAGAGCTCTCAAATAAAGGTACTCACTATTAACCTCACCTCTCACTTCCATTTGCCCCTGACACACACACACACACAGAGAGAGAGAGAGAGAGAGAGAGAGAGAGAGAGAGAGAGAGAGAGAGAGAGAGAGAGAGAGAGAGAGAGAGGAAGGGGAGAGAGAGAGAGGTATTTAGAATGTCATTTAGTCTAAAGAGACAGGAAGGAAAAGACGTTAGGCTATGTTAATGTGATTCTCGGAGCCCACTAGGCAGTAAGGCCATGTGTGCCTTTAGGTCCCAGTTTATTTACTTGTATAGCAGATATTCCAGAACTTTCTAGCTCTAATACAGGAAATTTTGCCTTGGAGGATAGTGTAACAATCTCAGGTGATCCTGATGCCATGAATTTGTCTGTGAACAATATTGTTCCTGTTGCACAGGGTAAAGAAGCAGGCATTTTGTGTGTGTGTGTGTGTGTGTGTGTGTGTGTGTGTGTGTGTGTATGTGCATGCATGCACATGCATGAACTGTAAATACTCATGTATGTAGGAGTTTGGACATTTTTGCATACATGTGCAAAGGTCAACCTTGTGTGATTTCCTCTATTGCTGTCCACTTACTTTTTGAGAGAGCATTTGCCTGTGAGCCTGTGGTTTTTTTCTACACTGAATGAACAGCAGGGGCTTAGGTCCTCCTGCATCTGTTCACTGTCCCTGCACCTCATGGGCGTGCACCACAAATCTCAGTCTTCACATGAGTGCTGGTCATCTACCAGCATGTACCAAAACCCAGCCTTTAAAAAGGTGCTGTGGATCTAGACTCAGGTCCCCAGTCTTACAAAGCAAAGACTTTACCCCTTGAGCAACCTTCTTAATTCCTTGGTATTCACACCTACCATCTGTGTGCTATTAATACAAATGCACCACAAAGGCAATTTTTAAAAACTCATTTTATTTTAATACACTTGCAAATAAAATAAAATTTTACAGCTAGATTAACACAGCTACTCAAAAATGTATTTACCCATATCCAAGGTCTTCATATCTTAAAAAAAAAACACTTTGATACACATAAGAATAGCAATTCTATAGTCATGCCATTTTACTTTGAACTTTATACTATCACTATTAAATACATTTCTTGTACTTACCCACCACAGAAAGAAAAAAGAAAACTGACAGATTAAACTAGAAAACACTTGCTTTCTATCCTTTTCAGTACTCCATGTTTTTACCTGCATCCTGTCTTTCCTCATGTCTTATATTACCTGAGATTGCTTTAATTTCTACTCTTTACCCAAACTTTGACATGTTAAAGAATATCCACGAATATATTTGTTTGCATGTGTACATGTATACATTGTAGACTCTGTCTGAGATTGGATGATCTCAATATTATTCATTCTAAGTACACTTGTCCTCATTTTTATTTAGTGCTGAATAATACTCCATTTTACATATGTGCTAGATTTTTATTATCCACTCCTCTGTCAGTGAGCAACTAGCTTTGTTCCCTTTCTGTGCCGTGGTGAGTAAAACAACAGTGAACACACGGCACAAATCTCTCTGAGGTGTGTAGTCCTCTGGGTATATGCCTGGGAGTGAAATAGCTGAATCTAATGGTAGTTCTAGTTTAAAAATTTCCATGAATCTTCAAGCTGAATCCCATAATGCACAGATATTATTTTCACCCCACCAGCAATTAATAATTATGTTCCTAGTTTTCCTCATCCCTTCCATTTGTTGTCAGATTTTGTAGTGATGGCCACTCTGACTGAAGTGAGGTGATATCTCAAATAGTTATAATTTATTTTTCCCTGATGGCTAGCAGTGTTGAGCACTTTAAAAATAGCTATTGCTCATTTGTGTTTTATATATGAAAGCTGTTTATTCAATTCATTAGTCCATTTGTTGACTGGAAGTAGGTAGCTGCTCCTGCTTTGACCTGGAAATACTACCCCCATTGAGGCTTCTGGGAACTGTCAGTGCCTATGAGGCAGGGCTGAGACAGGAGCCCTGAAGACCTGAGATCCGGATGTGCCAGCTGTCTTGGTTCCTGGATCCTGGACGCTGGAGGTAGACCAAGCAGAGTTCTCCAGAGAACACTGCTGGACTGCATTACACCTTTCCTGGACTCTGTAATCTATCCCTTCACTTGTAATTTACCCCACAAAATAAACCTCCCTTTTAACTATGTAGAGTTGCCTTAATACTTCCACCAAAATCTGACACCCAATGTGGGCCATGAACTCATGACCCTGTGATTAAGAGTCTCATGCTCTTCCGACTGAGTTAGCATACTGCAAAGTTTTACTAGCTTGATATTTAATTTCTGCAGTTCTTTGTAAATTCTAGATGTTATCCTCTTGATTGAAGCACAGTTGGTAAAGATTTTTCCCTCATTCTCTGGGGCATATATTTATTGCATTTCCATTTTTGCCCAGAAACTTTATATTTCTATAAAATCACCTCTTTTGATACTTGGGGCCAAATACAATCCTATTTATGTCATAGGAAGTTCTTGGAAAGCCTTGTCATGAAGAGTAGGTCCGGTTTTGTCTAGAAGTTTCAGTGTTTTGGGTTAATCAAGGCCTTTGATCCATCTTGAAATGATTTTTATACAACATAAGAATCAAATTTCATTCTTCTTCAGGTTTATATCCAGCTTTGCCAGCACCATTTGTTGAATAGGCTATCTTTCTCCCCATGTATGTTTTTACCTCCATTATAAAAAATGTATGTGGGCATAGATTTCTCTGGCTGGATTTGTAGATAGATAGTATTTAAATTTGACTTTATTATGAAATATCTTATTTTCTCAGTCTGTGGTGATTGAAAGTTTTGATTTAGTCTGGGCTGTCATCTCTGGTCTCTTGGAGTCTGCAGGACATCTGTCTAGGCCCTTCTGGCTTTTATAGTCTCCATTGACAAGTCTGGTGTTATTCTAATAGATCTGCCATTATATGTTACATGATGTTTTTCTTTGATAACTCTTAATATTCTTTCCTTGTTCCGTACATTTAGTGTTTTTATTATTATGTGCCAAGGGAACTTTCTTTTCTGGTCTGTTGTGGAATAATCCTTCTGTACACTGTGAATATGTATTATTCTCATTGATTAATAAAAAGCTGACAAACCAGTAGCCAGGCAGGAAGTATAAGTGGAACAGTCAGACACAGAGGACTCTGATAGGAGGAAGGGCAGAGTCAGAGGAGTCACCAGCCAGATGCAAAAGGAGCAGGAGATGAATGTGCCATGTTAATAAAGGCAACACCATGTGGTAGAGCATAAATAAGGAATATGGTTAACTTAAAATGTAAGGGCTAGTTAGTAAGAAGCCTGAGTTATTGGCCAAATATTTGTAATTTATATTAAGCCTCTGAGTGATTATTTGGGAGCAGGCAGTCTGGACAAGAAAACTCTGCCTATACTTGTCCAGTATATTTGGTATTCTGTATATTTCTTTGTACCTTGATAGGTGTCCCCTTCTTTAGGTTAGGAAAATTTTCTATGATTTTATTGAAAGTATTTTCTGGGCCTTTGACGTGCATTTCTTCTCCTTCCTCCATTCTTATTATTCTTAGATTTGGTCTTTTCATAGTGTCTCAGATTTCCTGGCTCACTCTTCCTTATCTTTAATTTTGGTGGTAAGGCTTGCTTCTGAGGTTCCTGTTTGAGTTCCTAAATTTTTCATTTTTCATTTTCAGGGCTTATGCTGTTTTATTCATTTCCTTCCTATGTTTGTGTTTTATATATAGTTCTTTAAGGGATTTACTCACTTCCTCTCTAAAGATCCCTATCATATTCAGAAAGGTTATTGTAAGATTCTTGTCTTGTGCTTCAGCTATGGTGGAATACTCAAGGCCTGCTGTGGTAGGGTTTCTAGGCTCTAGTAGAGATATATTTCCCTGGCTATTATTAATTTTGTTTTTACACTAGCATCTAGGCTTCTGGGTTTAGAAAAATTATAAAACTTGCTGCTGATATCTAGTTTTGTCTTTGTTGAGTAGGTGTTTTGTTTCTTGCTTTCTGTTGCTCTCTATGGTTCTTATGAGATTATGGTGGATGTGAGCTACCTGGTAATAATTCTGGGATCCTGGTTGTTCTGGGTTCCAGGTAAAATGTGTTTCTAGGTATTGGGAGCTGACACTTGATGGTTGGGGAGAAGTAGATTCCTTCCAGAGAATTTAGGAAAGTAGGGTGTTCCATCAAGATCTATTTAGTCCCCTGGGAATGGAGGCAGAGAATGAGGAGAGGCCTCATGAAGTGGTCTGCTGCTAGAGATCTGGGCTTTAGACTGGATATTTGAACTTGGAGAATGGATGAAGAGGGAAAAGTCTGAAGTTTGAAGGGAAAGGTGAGAATCTGCAATTAGACTACCTGTTTTTCTGGCCAGAGTTGGGTATGGGTTCCCAGGGTTTGTGGCTGCTGGAGTTGAAGGCTGGAATACAGCAGTGAATGGGGGAAAGGATGTTAAAGAAGTTTGGAGGGGAAGATCTGTGTAATTCAATGTAGATGGGGGCAGGGGAGAAGGGAGTCTGCAGCATTGCAGCAGGTGATCTGTTACAGAGCTGGGAATAAGGCCTGAGGATTAGATTTAGAGGAGCACAGAGGGGTGTGATTGGATTGGAAAGTGCAGAGGGAGAGGTGAGGATTTGTAGTTAGCACACCTTATTGCATAGCTTGTGTGTTTCTTAGGAACAACATATAGTTTTTGTTTTTGTTTTTGTTTTTGTTTTTGTTTTTTTTGTTTTTGTTTTTTGTAAATCCAGTCTACTAGTCATCACCATTTTAGCAGTGATTTGAGACCATTTATATGGAAGGTTAACATAGAAATAAATGTGCCATTTCCTATACATCTGTTAGAGGTTGGTCTGTTTTGCTTTATTATTGATTTTTCTTTTTTCTTTTTTCATGTTAATTCTGAGGGCTTGCCCAGTTGCTGTGTTTGACATGGTTGATTTGTCCCACACTCTAGATCATATATCTGTTCTTTTCATGGACACACTCTTTCATGTGTTCATGCAAAGGAGGGAGGCCATCTTTCTCTTACTCTCACTAAAGTATTTCATTAAGAATTTTCTGCAATTCTGTACTGGTTGTCAGGAATTGCCTTGATTTGTGTTTGTGGTGAATTGTCCTTATTTCTCCATAAGTTTTGAAAGATAAATTCTGTAGGTTATAGAATTCCTGGTTCATATTTATTTATGTTGAGAGCTGGAAATGTTTGTTCCATGCTCTTCTGATTCTTGTAATTGCTGATGAAAAGCCTAAAGTAATTCTGGTATTTCTGCCTCTGTATTTGAGTTGACATCTGTTTTGTGCTGATCTTGGGATTATTTCTTCATTGAATTTATGTCTTCCAGATCATGATGGCTTGTACAAAGTTTCCTCTCTGGCCATGTCTTCTTGGAGATCACCTGTGTTTGGCTATTTATTTATTTATTTCTATAACTTTGGAAAGTTTCATGTTATAATTTCCTTAAATTATCTCTCTATACCACTATTTTTTTTTTTTTTTTGGTTTTTCGAGACAGGGTTTCTCTGTGTAGCTTTGCGCCTTTTCCTGGAACTCACTTGGTAGCCCAGGCTGGCCTTGAACTCACAGAGATCCGCCTGCCTCTGCCTCCCGAGTGCTGGGATTAAAGGCGTGCGCCACCAACGCCCGGCTCTATACCACTATTTTTTAAACCTCCCTTCCTTCTTCTTCATGTTCATCATGATCTCTCAGGTTTGCTCTTTTAAATATTATTATAGAATTCTGGAAACTTTCATCTATGCTAGAAAAGACTAATTTTCCTGGCATGTGCTGTCTGTATCACTGTCTCACCTTCATCTTCCACCCATGAACATTGTCCTTTTGTATACTCTTGTCTATTAATAGCAATGTCTACTGAAGTTTTTGTGTGATTGATAGTCTCCCACATTTCTCCTTCATCCTCCACCCATGAATGTTGTCCCTTTATGTAATCTTCTCTGTCAATAGCAATGTCTACTGAGATTTTTGAGATTTTTGTGTGATTATTAATCTCCTTCATTTCAAATACTTGTGCTTAGTTTTTTTTTATAATCACTTTACTGAATTCCCCCCCTCCGTATTTTAGAATTTTGATTCCAATTTACTATCTATCACATTTGTTTTGGAGACTGTCTTATCAGGGAAGTCTAAAGATTTCCTTAATTCTTCTGCTGGACTCTTAAATATAATCACTAATTGTTTTAAAATTAAGAGGGAATTCTTTCTCAGATATTTGAACTATCTTTGCAGTTTTGGACGCCTTCATGGGGATTTGGTAGTCTAGTCATGGTGATTATCATAGTCTTTGTGTTTCTTTGTTGTGCTTTCTGCATCTGCTGGGGTGCTCCCCCAAAACTTTATCTTCTTTTGAGTCTATTGTGTATATGGTTTTTCTTCCCTATGAATCTTTCTGGGAATATATCTGCATGAAATTCAATTATGGGGTCTGGTGAAACTTGGTGGTGGCTATCAAATGCAGTTATTGAGGTGAACCTATTTCAGTTATATACTGACAAGAGACCAAAGGGGCCAAAGACAACCAGATAAAATCAAATATTTGGTTTCTTCATCCATTCTGTGACTTTGCTGTGGATGGGATACCCAGTGGAGTCTGTGTACTATCTGGAGGCTATTGTGAGAGCCACAGGAACAGAGTAAGCTCTGAGATCACACAGAGGGTTTCTGCCTTCTGTGTTTCTACATGACCATCAAGCACTGAAAATCCAGGTATCTCATTTTCTGCAAGATCAGAGCATTGGAGACTATTATTATAAGGTGTGTTACTTTTGTTTGTGTTGCATTTGTTTAACTCTGTTAAGCTATGTTACTGTGCCTATCTAAAACACATGTTAGTCTAATAAAGACCTCAATGGCTAATAGTAAGGCAGGAGAAAGGATAGGTGGGGCTGGCAGGCAGAGACAGTATATAGAAGGAGAAATCTGGAAAGAGAGAAAGAGCAGGTGAGAGAAAGAGAAATATTCAGAGATGGAGGAGGACTTCAGGGGCCAGCCACCCAGGTACACAGCAAGCCATGGATTAAGAGTAAGATCTACAGAAGTAAGAGAATGGGAAAAGCCCAGAGGCAAAAGGTAGATGGGATAATTTACATTAAGAAAAGCTAACAAGAAACAAACCAAGCTCAGGCCTGGCATTTATAATTAAGAATAAGCCTTCATACATCATTTATTTAGGAGCTGGATGGTGGGCCCCCAAAGAGACAAACAGTAAGAAAACAACCAATAACATTTTGGCATACCAATATGACACTTGAATATCCACCTAGGTAGGACCTGAGTAAACTGAGAAAAATACAACTCCTTAAAGGTGTTGCTCTTCAGGTGGCAGTTCTACATAAAAATGGCAAGCTAAGTAAAAACTCTCTGTGGCCATGCAGGTACAGGCTTCCACAGCTAGGAAAGTTGAATGCAGTTTTCAGTCATGAACTTCTAACCAGTGCCATGAGCTTTACACCTGGCTTTCACAACCCGAGAGGTGGGTGGAGCCAGCCACCAAAGCACAGTGTGAGGCCCTAGCTTGTGCTGCTTAGCAGTTTAAAGTTTGCTCACAAGGTCAAAAAAAGTCTAAAAGATACACAGTAAAAGAGGTCCAGATGAAATAAACCCTAAACAGGTTCCAGTGTGTTTTACAATGTATATAGACTTAAGAAAGAAAGAATATGGGCACAGACAATCATAAAAAGAAATAGTTTAAAAAACAATAAAGTCCTATAGCCCATTTCTTAATTGGACTGTTGGGAATTTTGGTGTTTAATTTCTTGAGTTCCCTATATATTCTGGATATCAGTCCTCTGTCAGATGTGGGGTTGGTGAAGATCTTTTCCCATTCTGTGGGCTATAGAACTAAACAGAGATTTCTCAGCAGAGGAAACACAAATGGCTGAGAGACATTTAAGGAATTGCTCAACATCCCTAATCATTAGGGAAATGCAAATCAAAACAACTCTGAGATACCACCTTACGCCAGTCAGATTGGCTAAGATCAAAAACACTGAGGACACCTTGTGCTGGAGAGGATGTGGAGCTAGGGGAACTCTCCTCCATTGCTGGTGGGAATGCAAGCTGGTACAGCCACTGTGGAAATCAATATGGCGCTTTCTTAGAAAATTGGGAATCAATCTCCCCCAAGATCCAGCTATACCACTCTTGGGCATATACCCAAGGAATGCTCAGTCATACCACAAGGGCACTTGCTCAGCTATGTTCATATCAGCATTATTTGTAATAGCCAGAACCTGGAAACAACCTAGATACCCTTCAACCGAAGAATGGATAAATAAACTGTGGTACATATATACAATGGAATACTACTCAGCAGAGAAAAACAATGACATCATGAGGTTTGCAGGCAAATGGAGGGATCTAGAAAAAATCCTCCTGAGTGAGGTAACCCAGACTCAGAAAGACAAACATGGTATGTACCCACTCATAGGAGAATACTAGTTGTGGAACAAGGATGACTGGACGGCCACTCACAACACCAGGGAGGCTACCTGGAAAACAGGACCCCAAGAAAGACATGGGGATCGCCCAATGACGGAGAAATGGATGAGATCTACATGAACAGTCTGGACGCCCCAGGTGGAGCTCCGGGAATCCAATTGACGAGAAGGAGGAGGGTTTATGTGAGCAAGAGTTGTTGGGACCAGGGATGGATGGAATACAGAGACAAGTGGCCAAACGAATGGAAACACATGAACTGTGAACCAATGGCTGAGGGGCCCCCAACTGGATCAGGCCCTCGGAATGGGTGAGACAGTTGATTGGCTTGATCTGTTTAGGAGGCATCCAGGCAGTTGGACCGGGTCCTGTGCTCAGTGCATGAATTGGCTGTTTGAAACCTGGGGCTTAGTAGAGACCTTTGGCCCAGCCTGGGAGGAGGGGACTAGACCTGCCTGGGCTGAGTCCACCAGGTTGATCTCAACCCTCGGGGGAATCTTTGCCCTGGAGGAGATGGAAATGGGCGGTGGGCAGGGGGAGGCGGGCGGGACGGGAGGAGGGAGAATGGGGGGAATCTATGGCTGATATGTAAAGTTGAATTGTATATTAAAAAAAAAAGATAGTAAAAAAAAAATTAAAAAAATAAAAAAAAAAACAATAAAGTCTTTAGGGAAAGAGTAAAACTAATATAAAGGTAAAAAATCATGTGAGATGGGAAATACACAGGAAGTCTGAATACTATATAGTATTGTGTTGATTTTGAATTTTTTGAATGTTGATAAGCAAACAACAGCTGCTAAGACACATGGGATGGTGAACTAGACTGCTAAATTGAACCAATCTAGATACTTTAGGAATGTCTTAACTCTAAAAAATAAGTCAAAAATATATTTGTCAAATGGAAGTAAAAAATGCTTTGGAGTTTTGTTCCCAAAGGAGACTAGAAGTTGTGGATTCCTTCAAGAATAATACAAATTAGGTTTGATGAATGGAGACTGCCTGAATCTTGTCAGGTGATATCTATCAGCAAAGATTACTCCTGGTCTCCCCAGAATTTGGTCATTATCTCAAAATTTCAAAATTTTCTCAGGAACCCTAAAGATACTTCATCTACAGACAGCAGAAAGTTGTATGGAGAAAACTATGCCCACAATCCTAATAATTTGGAGGGGCAGGTGGTCTTTGGTTATTTGGTGGGTTATGGATGTTTGTTATCAAACTTAGAGTTAATTTTGTTACACTGTATATATTTTTCTGCTCTTGTTTAAAGGATTTCTCTATATTGATAAAAATTTAAGGTTATTTTTGTTATAACTTATTGTAGATGAATGGTCTTGTTAAATAAGAAACACAGAGCCAATGCAGAAATGAAAGCCCAAGAGGTCAGAGCTAAAAAGTTTATCCTTCACTGCTGCTGTTGTCCTCTTCAGCAAGAGAGCTACTTCCTGTCTGTTTGTCTTTTTTATAGACTTTCTATTCTGCCTTCTCATTGGTTGTAAACCCAACCACATGACCTCCTCGTCATTGCCTGTCTATAGAGACCTCCAGGTCATCTATTGTTGGTGTTGAGATTAAAGGTGTGTGTCTCCATGCTGGCTGTATCCTTGAACACACAGAGATCTGCCTAGCTCTGCCTCCCAAGAGCTGGGATTAAAGGCGTGCACCACCACCACCCAGTTTCTGCTATGGCTTGCTATTAGCTCTGACCCCTGGCAACTTTATTTATTAATATACAAATAAAATCACATTTCAGTACAATTAAAATATCACCATAACTTATTGTATATATGTTTCTATTTTTGCTTGAGATATTGTGTCTATGCAGTTCATTTGGAAATGTAGAGTGAAGTTCTAGCTTTTGAAAGCTGTTATTGTAAACTATATAGGATAATAAGAAAATGTAAGTTAGTGGTTAGTCATTTATAACAATCAAAATTGTAGATATGTTAGGTATGCTTTCTAGATCACATAGAGATACATTTTAGATAGATAGATGGTCTTCAATGCTTTCAAAGATCTACAGAATACAGCATTTAAAATGTTTGGTTAACTTAAGGTTTTTCATGACAATGAGACACATCTGCTTCTGGAAGCACCAATTTACTTTAGAGATGATGGGCATTGAAGGAACTCCTTATGGAATTTGCTTTCAATGCGGCAAGGCTAGCTATTTGAGCAAGAATGTCTCTGACATTTCCAGAGTTTCTGAAAGTTGTTTGCAATGCACTTTTTATCTACTTAAATAATATTATATCCTTCTGGGGCCTTGGATTGATTTGAAGACTAAGTAGTTATAATTGCAGTTTTCCTTAGATACGATAGAAAGTAAATTAGGTATAAAATTTTGGATTTACTAAGATAGGATAGATGTTGGAGTATTTTCTTAAATTTACCAGACACAAATGAATTGGAATTCAGTATATTGTGAATGTAATCTTTACTTGATAATTGTTCTTATTGTATAGTCTTACTACGTTAAAGTTAAAACCTTTCATTTTTGTTTAGAAAAAAAGGGGGTAAGGAAATGCTGGAGAATATTGCTTTAAGGTGTGTTACTTTTTTAATATTGTGTTTGTTTAACTCTGTGAAGCTGTGTTACTTTGCCTGTCTAAAACACCTGACAGTCTAATAAAGAACTGAAAGGCCAATAGCAAGGCAGGAGATAGGATAGGTGGGCTTGGCAGGCAGAGAGAATAAATAGAAGGAGAAATCTGGGAGGAAAAAAGAAGTAGCCAGTGAAGGAGGAAAACATCAGGGGCCAGCCATCCAGCTACACAGCAAGCCACGGAGTAAGAAATAATGAAATGGATACAGAAATAGAGAAAGATAAAAGTTCAAAGGCAAAAGCCAGACAGGATAATTTAAAGTTAAGGAAAGCTGGCTAGCAACAACCCAAGCTAAGGCTGGACATTTATAATTAAGAATAAGCCTCTTTGTGTGGGTTATTTGGGAGCTGTTGGAAGGCCCCCAAAAGAACAAAACAAAACAAAACAAAAAACTAAAAGAAAAACAAACAAAAACAAAAAAAATGCCACCAGAGAATACTGTGCTCCCAGTACATCAAGAGAGCACTTCAGGACTAGGCTCTTTGGTCAGACTAGATGAAAGCATCCTGTAACTAGACATCCACCCACCAGAGGACTTTGACATTCAGCTCCAATATACCTAGGGTACCCTAAGTGACTGGATTTATAACACCAGTAATTTCTAAGTTCAGGGTTGGTGCAGGGTTTGCACTTCTGAGGATCTAGTTATCACTGTAGAACTAGAAGTTGAGATAGGCCATTTGATGCAGTAGGAGTAAGGATTTACCCTCCAGGTAAGACAGGGAGCCTGGGAATCCAACCTGATCCTACTCATACTCTTCTATGTCCTAAGACTTAAATTATTCTTATTATTATATTTTTATATGAATCAACAAAATAATTAATTTTTATAACTAGTATGAATTGTATGTCATTTACACCTCACCTCAGAGTCTCAATAGTGTTTATTAGAACATTACCATTTTCCATATAATGTTAATGGATGGTTTCCAAGACACTTCAATGACTTAAACAATCTCTATGGAAACTGTACATTCACTACACAGCTTCAAATACTTAAAATCCAATTCTTCACCAAAAATTTTTACCAATGTGAGATCCTCTGCTATGAACAAATGATCCAAATATTATGTCATGTGGAACATTTGGTTAGACATAAGTGGTAAAATTAAACTGAAGTGCAGCACAGAAAGTGTCTATTAGAGGACAGACACTTGGATGCTCAGTCTGCTGTTTTTATCACTTAAGGGAGAGTTTAGGACTGGTGGGGCTCAGTCAGTAAAGTGACTCCTTGCCAAGCATGAAGACCCAAGTTCTGATCCCCAGAACACACACAAAAGCCCAAGGTGGGGATGAATGCCTGAAATACTAGCACTGGGGAGTCAGAGATAGAAGGAAGCCTGGGGCTCACTGGTCATCCAGTCTGGCCAAATTGATGAGTGCCATGTTCAGTGAAAGACCTTGTCTCAACAAGAGTTATGGTGGAGAATAATTGAAGAAGACATTCAATATCGACATGTAACCTTCACACATGCACACATGGGTGCATAAATATACACCCATGCATAAAACACACACACCACAAATGTACAGTCACACACACAAAATACATTTCAAGAAGAAGATCTATAGGTTCCTATAAGTGTGTCTGAGGGAAAAAAATCACATAAACATCACTTGAAAAGCACATTTCAGGCCTTATCCCCACCAAAGCAGACTTGGGGTATGCAATCACTTTGGAGGGGGCCACTGTTTTAAAAATCAGTGTGCTAAGAAACCTTGGGAAACAAACCTAATAATAGTTCATGAAATTGGGAAAAATAAAATAATTTTATTAGTGTGACAGCACAGACAATTGTGGAAGCACCAAGCTGAACCTCTGGAATCACAATTATTCTTTAATACACTGACAAGTGATGACTAGTAGAGATCAAACACTAAGTGAAATTGAACATCCTTCTAATATCTAACACAGAAAGCCAATGTATGAAGGATGAGTGGTGCTAATAACATATGCTCAATACAGGGCAACATTACCCAGCAACTGCTCAGTAACCACTTCCTTATCTCAAATTCCCAAGACATCCAAATAATTCACTGTGAAGATTCTCGCTTTCTCAAAGCACTTTCCCGACAAGAATCTTTTCTCTTTCTCTGAAATACAGTTATGAATAGTTCAGAATGTCAAGGAGAAAATTCTTGGAAGGTCACAGCACTGAAGAGGGTCTGTAGCTGCCTAAAGGACAATTTTGGACAACCGTAGTTTTGCCTTTCAAATTCTTGACTGCATTTTATGTTTATTTATTTAACTTATTTGTGCATGATCCGTGTGTGTGTGTATGTGTGTGTGTGTGTGTGTGATGTGTGCATGTATGTGATGTGTGTATGTGTGAAAGTGTGTACATTCCACAATGTGCATGATGGAGGTCAGAGGATAAGCTCAGGTCTTGATTCTGGTCTTCTGCTTATTTGATAGAGTTTCTCTCTGTTCACATCTGTGTATATCAGGTCTGATGACCCTTGTGTTTCTATCTGGCATCTCCTTGTAGGAGCTCTGAGGTTACTGGTATACAAATGACTACTGTGATTGACTATAGAGAGCCTTGAGGATCTGAACTCAGGTCCTCAAACTCATGTGGCAAGCATTTTAATGAGTGAGCCTTCTCCTCACCAAGCCTCTAGCCATCCCTCACATATACACACCCAAATGCATACTCACACACATAAACAAGTACATATACCCCATACATATGGGACAACAACGATAATAATAAATACACTTAGTGCTACAATTGTATTTTTTATTAGCAATAATATACTAGGAACAATGATGAGCAACTATTAACATCTCTTATTCATTGAATACAGATATTTTCTGGTTTAAAAGTTTTAACTTTGTGTGTTTGTGTGTGTGTGTGCATGTGTGCACGTATGTATGCTTATGCATGAGCATATGGAGTCCAGAAGTCAGAGATTGGTTTAGGGTGTCTTTTTCAGTCACTTTCTACCTTAACTTTTGAGCAGTGCTTCTCATTCTGCCTAGAATCTACCCATTGTCTAGACTGGCTACCAACTGAGCTTCAGGAATCTTGCTGTCTCCATCTCCCAGTGCTGGAATGACAAGCATGTGTCACCATATCTAACTTAGTATCTAAGTGCTAAGGAGGCAAACTCAGGTCCTCTTACTTGCACACATGTATCCAGGTTGTAGCCATTGGCTTCAGGCATTCCAGAACAACTATGAATATGGCCCAACCCACTTACAGATGACAATGTCATATTGAAGTGCTAAAAGGATGGATATCCTTGCTGGTTGCATCTATTGAAACTGTTGTCCAGATATGTATCATTCATTCTTGCTTCTTTCATTCCACTAAGGGCATTCGAATAGTGTCTTAGTTTATTTTCCCACTGTTGTAATAAAATGTCAAGACAGAAGCACCTTAGGAAGTGGTGGGTTCATTTGACTCATAATTCCAGGTTATGGTCTATCATGGCTTGGCAGTCACAATAGCAAGAGCTTGAAAGAACAGGGCACATTTGGTCCACAGTCAAGAGCAGAGAGCAATGACTTAGTGCATGCTTATCAATGATCATCTTGTTTCTTAAACTCTTATGCAATTAGGATTCCTTTCCCCGGGGAATGCTGCAGTGAGCAGGTCTTCCCTTTAATCAAGATAACTCTCCAAACGAATGCCCACACCCCAACCTAATGTATGCAGTCCTTTGAGATTTCTTTTCTGGTTGATTTTTGATTCTATTCACAAGCATTATTGATTTTTTCAAACAATTCTTAATCTGGGTAAATCTTTTAAATCTATAAAATAAACTCTTACTTTGAACAACCTAAAGAACAAATTTAAACATTAAAAAACACACAATTTTACTTTTTACAGTTCTTGCCTTTAGGCTATTAACTACATTATCAATACACATACGTGCACGCACACACACACACACACACACACACACACACACACACACACACACTTGAAACAAATCCCCATATGTCCCAGGCTGGCCTCAGGCAAGGAACAAATGGCCTTGAACTTCTTACCATCATGCCTATACCTATCAAGGGCGAGCATTACAGTCATGTACCAGCAAACACAGTTCCACTCTGTACGAAATAGTGAACCTAGGGCTTTATGTGTGTTGAACAAGCACTCTACCATCTGAACAACATCCCCAACTCCCTGGCCTTAGAATTCATACTGACATCTGATATCTGAATTTCTAGTTTTCCTTCCTTCCAAATTCTTGGTAACTATGGAAGAGGACCTCATCTCGTTTCCAGTCTCACCATTTTTGCCTTAGGATACATGTGAGAAATAGCTATTACAGTAAAAAAAAAATTGATTCATTATTTAAATAAATACAATTTTGTTGACCTGTGAACTCTGGAAAATACCATGACAGAGAATAGCCAGATAGGGTTATGTTCTTGGTGACAGGAGCCCAGCAGTGCACATGGCTTCCCTGTGGCTTTAACCTTGCAGTGAATGTGAATTTTTATTACCATGCATTAACGTCTTAAGTACATTTTAATGTCCTCAAGATGTAAGTCTTTTACAACTGATATGAAATATTCATTTGTTCTGAATACAACTGGACAGTTTCAGCTCTGAGCCACAAGCTTTTCACAAGCAATCTTTATAAAGAATGTTAGATGCTGCCATGAGTTATGATTCTTGAAACAAAATAACCTCATGCATATTTAGCTCCTGTATATTCATGATTGTTTTTTTGTTTGTTTGTTCTTTTTTTTGTAGGAACATTTATTATTGGTTCCAGCAGTTTAAAGCTAACAAATCAGCTCTGGATTGGGTCTTACTAGACTCAATGCTGTCAACTTAACTGTACATCTTGCTAAGGCCTTTCAGGTTGCAAGGATTTGAATAGGCATACTCTTTATTTGAATTGCATTAAACACACTTTGCTACTTTTTACAAGAAGTAGATGCAATATAGTATTGCTTTTCCATGAGAAGAATGTGGTGTATATACATATACTTATATATGTATATGTAATATAATATATATATTATCTATGTATCATCATTCTATCACTATCTATCCATCCATCCATCTACCTATCTAACATATATCTATCTATCTATCTATCTATCTATCTATCTATCTATCTATCTATCTATCTATCTTTATTCTAATCAGCAAACGCCAAGCGAAGTGAAAGATTCTCTATTAGAAATAACCAAAAGATAAGTAATGAACAAAATCACAGGGCTGAAGGCCCATAAGACCAACATTCAAGGTTGACCTCTAACTTCTACATGTACCCACATGTTCACCTTTTCATGTGTGTACAAGAACACACAATAAAAGTATACAGTGCCTGATCACTGCCTATAACAAAGTCATATTCCTAATTATGTTATTTGTAATTGTTCAAAATAGGTTCAAATCAAAGCCTTCACAGCATTTCTTCCCATTGTGCCATGCTTTTCATCCCAACTGACACACTCTATGCAAGACTATTTTGAAGCAGTTACTCCAGTCATACCCTTCCATCTTAACTGCTATATTGTTACTTTTAAATTTTCCTTTTATTTGTCATTTCCATATTTCATTTTTCAAAACTTTAACCCTAACCCAATTATTAGCTGCATTTTAAATCCCACCTGCAGAACCATTCCTTTGACCCACTGAGCTTCTGTGGTCTTGGTCTGTGTCATGTACTTAAGCTGTAGGTAGTTTTAATTATCTTCTGAGAAGAAATATTCAAATTTGATTCATCTTTACACTGGTAGGAATTGGTTCAGCATGTGATGTGCAACAGATCCTCTGATTGTTTGCAATAACAGATCTAGACCAATGTGGAGTATTTTGAGGGTAGGTAGGTCACAGCCAATAGATTACATAGTTGGTACATATGCTTTTAAATTCTGTGAGCAAAATCAGGATCGGGTGTTAAGCTACCAATAATATTCCTATTGGTACACCCAAGGGGACTTAATAAATAGCATAGGTTTAGCAAGCAAGGTGACAGTACAGATAAAGGCCAGAATGTGCACAGCAACATTCTGATGCCAGCTGTGTATTCAAAGATACTGTAAGCTACTGGAAATAAAAATGAATGACCTTAGTGCTCCAAATGTGCAAGGTCCTTTGTATATTTACAATTATGTTCATTAACAGTGATGGATGATGAAAATTATAATAATATATCATGTTATTGACTGTTACCAATCTTCCAGGTAAAGTTACAAGACTATAGTGGTATTCTATTTGTGCTGAAATGTGATTTTATTTGTATGTTAATAAATAAAGTTGCCTAGGGGTCAGAGCTATCAGCAAGCCATAGCGAAAGCCAGGGCGGTGGTGGTGCACGCCTTTAATCCTAGCACTCGGCAGGCAGAGCTAGGTAGATCTCTGTGTGTTCAAAGATACAGCCAGCATTGGAGACACACGCCCTTAATCTCAATACCAACCATAGAAGACTTGGAGGTCTGTATAGAGAGGCAGTGACGAGGCAGTCACGTAGTTGGGTTTACAACCAATGAGAAGGAAGAACAGAACTTTTATTTTAAAGGCGAACGCACAGGGAGTAGTCCTTTTCGGAGAGGTCTCTTGGCGGGAGAGGCTAGCTGGCGGAAAGCGGGTAAGACTCTTAGCTCTGACCTCTTTGGCTTTCATCTTTACATTGGCTCTGTGTCTCTTATTTAATAAGGCAG
>CABHPR010116743.1:415-10951 GCA_902168415.1 Peromyscus melanophrys
GAAAATGCAAACTCCCTGTATCATGCCAGAAGAAGAGCCATCTTCTGCTATGGGACAGAAAAAATTAATTAAGGGACTATTCTATTACTAATCTCAACTCTTTGATTCTATTCTGATTCTTTAAACTGTTCTTAAAGTATGAATTCTATATCAAAGTTTACAAGATTAATATATATATATAGATATACATTTTAAACTTTGTTAAGATATGAATGGTCATATAGAGTACTAACTAATTCTAGAAAAAAGGCTTCAATTAGCTGCATATATGTCTTTGTGTGCGAGTCTCTTATCAGTTTTCTGCAGGAATTCACGGCCAGGCCTAACATCAACTGAAGTCTCCAGGAAGAAGATGGGGCCCCACAACAACAACAATTCCACGTGGACAATAATAACATCACTAAGCTGGCAAACGTCATCTACAGATCAGCTTTGAACTACAAAATGCTCAGAGCAATTTTGAGAGGGCTGACTGAGATGATCCAGTCTCAAAGACTACTTGATTAAGGATTTGAGATAAACCCTGAACTTTGGCATTATACACAAACTGGATAACGAAGGATATAGTTACCTTTCCTAGAATTTGACAATTAACCTAAAATTTTTCTTTTCAGAACAAAGATACCTTCGCCCATACCCAGCAGGAAGCAATTTTAAGAATACGACGCCCACATTCCCAAAGAGGTGGTGTGGGACGGGTGGTTTTTTGGTCTTTTAATGGGTTTTGGGTCTGGGATAATTTTCATTGTTTAGAGGGGTTGGTTACAAATTGTTGTCAAGGGTTAGGAAAAGAGCTAAGCAAAGGAGATTAGATTTAAGGTTCTTGTTAAAAAAAAAAAAGAAAGAAAGAAAATTATTAGTTTTAAATACTTTACATTGGATTGGATTGTTTTGTATACAAATTATATATATTGAAATTGATATTGTTAGAAAATGCTATATGTATATTTCTAATTGTACTTATACCATTCATTTAACAAAATAATGCAAATTGCTGATTCTTGAATGTTATTATTACCAACTATTAGGATATAAAGAAATGAAAGTTAGTAGTTAGACATTACAATAGAACTTGTAGTCATATTAGGTATATTTTCAAAATTGAGCAGATATATTTTAGATAGACAGGTCATCTTCAAACCCTTCAGAGATCTACAGAATATGGCATTTAAAATGTTTTAATAACCTAGAAAATTTTTCTTTTTTGTTATGACTATGAGACATGTCGGCTCCTGGCAGTACCAATCTACTTCAGAGAGAATATGGGCATTGAAGAAACTGCATATGGAGTTAACTTTCATTGTGGCAAAAGTAGCCACCGGACAACAAAGTATCCTCAAATCAACTGTTGACAAACAGGACAGACAGGACACGAAACTAAGGACTACTGATTCTTGCCAAAACAAGTGTGGTTATGGCTTTATCAAAAGGCATCTTCTGAGGCCAGGACAATATGGCACCATCCCTGAAGTGGCCTTCGCAATCTGGAAAAGGTACAGTGCCTTTTTCTTTGAAGGCAGCTGAACAGGCAGTGGGCCGATGGCTTCTGATGTGCAATGGAACAGCAGCTGAAACAGTTATTCTTGAAGAGTAACTAAGCTCACGCCTCTCAATAGCAGACTGGCATTTAATAGAGGGATGTGGAGAAGAACGGGATGCTGAGATGAAGCCACACATACACGGTCAAGAAGAATGGACAGCTGAATTAAAAAACCATCAACAATTTCCAGAATTTAAAATCCTGAATCATGACACGACACTAATGGAATTCAGGTATTTCTGGTACATGGACTGCTCTCACCCAAGGTGAGGTTGAACTGTTGACCTTGTGTACGTCCTACTTCACAAATGAGTCTGTCAGATACGCTAAGCCTATAGGCTGAAGATGATGCCCAACACTGGGGAGAAACCTCAGGTGACTGTCCAGGCGGCTGGCTGTTTCTGTCAACTCACAATTTTTTGGAAGTTGCTTGTATGTACTTCCTGTTTTTATTTTTGTTAGCTAATATTATTTCCTTCTTGGGTCTCTGAAGGAGTTGAAGATTATTTAGTTATAGTTGAAGATTAATTAGGATAGAAAGTGAATTAGATAGAATAGGATAGATAATAGAATTATTTTCTCTGAATTTGTTAAATACAAATAGACTAGACATTGTTTAGGTATTTATTACTTGTATATATTGTATATAGTTATTGTACTTCTGTATATAGTTTTTCTTATGTTAGTTATAAGTGTTTTCCTTTTTTCTTTTTATTAAAATAGAAAGGGGGAAATATGGTGATATTTTTCTTTTGTACCAAAATGTTAATTGTATATTAATAAATAAAGTTGCCTGGGGGTCAGAGCTATTAGCAAGCCATAGGAAAGCAGGGCAGTGGTGGTGTACGCTTGTGATCACAGCACTTGGTAGACAAAGCTAGGTAAGTCTCTGTGTGTTCAGGGATACAGCCAGCATTGGATACACATGCCTTTAATCTCAATACCAACCATAGAACACCTGGAGGTCTATACAAACAGGCCGTGATGAGGCAGTCCTGTGGTTGGGTTTACAACCAATGAGAAGGCAGAACAGAGACTATATAAAGACTTTAACACAGGAAGTAGCGGCTCCTTCGGAGAGGTAGGATCACTGCAGGAGGAAGGGTAAGGTTTTAGCTCTTAGCTCTGACCTCTTGGCTTTCTTCTTTGCATTGGTTCTGTGTTTCTTATTTATAAGACGGTTGGTTACATCTACACAGCATTAGTAATCTCAAAGCCTGAGATGTTGGTAGAGGATACATGGAACTCACTGATCAGCCACTCTAGCCTCAAAATTGTGAGTTTCATTTGCCAGTAGGATCCCGTCTCCAACTGTAAAGTGTGTGTATTGGAGAGATTGCTCAGTGCATAAGACCACTGACTGCTCTTGCAGAGGGCCCAGTTTTGGTTCCCAACACTCACATCATTCTCCAAAATCATCTCTGAGTCCACTTCCAAGAAACCTGATCACCTCTACTGATATCTAAGGACACCATGCATTGAAAACAGAAAGCTGGTGCAATTGTAATTGAGTGAGGGGGCCATGTTCCAGGTCCAGCAAGCAGCAGAACTTGGCAGCTTCAGCCACGTGGTTCTGGCTTTAAAGTCAAGGATAGAAGAAATGGGTTATGGAATCTTCCTCAGTGACTAAGGGAAAACATTGCACTATGGGGTAGCTCAAGCCTATGGTGAAAAATTCAGGGGCAGATGTGAAAGCTTTGCTATTATGAAGAGAAAAATATGGATATCTGGAAGGATGTAGTTGAACTTTCTTTAGATCCCCAGTTCCCAAGTAATGACACAGAGACTTATTAAATACGATAGCAAGACCTTGGTGTAGGATTGTTCTCAACTAGCTCTTAAAACTAAACCTGTTTATATTAATCTATGTTTTGTCTCATGGCTTGTTACCTCCCCTCCATGTCCTACTATATGTCCTACTTCCTCTGCATCTCACTGGCAAACTTATGCCTCTCAGATTCCTTGCCATAGTTCCTATCTCTGCCAGGAAGTACTGCCTAACATCTCCTGCCTAGCTACTGGCTGTTCAGCTCCTTATTAATTTGATCAGAAGGTGCCTTGGCAGAGACACATCTTCACAGTGTACAAACAGATTATCCCACAATGGGTGGAGGGAAACCCAGGGAAGTGAGAAGTGCAAGGATGATAGCAAGGATTTTGAAATATATAGCAGGTACATGCTATATTGACAGTATTTAAGTGGACAAGAAGTGGTCATATAACAGTTAATTTAGAAAGTTGATTTAATTGGTTTAGGAGACACCTAGGTAATTACTGATGCATACCTTTGGTGTATTTCTTAGAGCACTTCTGGAAAGTTTTAACTGAGAAGGGAAGAATTACTTGGGTCCTGGATTGAATAAAAGAATGTAACTGATCTTAAGATTTCCCTTTTCCCAGGTACCTGATCTACAGAGCAGGTAACCTTCCACTTCTATGCATGAAGTCAGGAGCCATCATGCCTTCCCTGACATGACAGGCCATGCTCTCAAACTGTGAATCAACAGAATTCTTTCAGTTAGTTCTCAACATGTATTTGGTCCCATAGATGACAATGAAATCATTGATCCATGCACTTTACTATCCCCTTCTTTCTTTTCTTTTTTTTTCACATTTTGTTATTAGTTTTTATTTTACTTTTTTTTATAAATATTTTTATTTTATAATTAATTTAATTTTACATATCGGCCACGGATTCCCCTGTCCTCCCTCCTCCTACCCCACCCCCCCCCCCCCGCGCCTTTCCCCCCAATCCACCCCCCATTCCAACCTCCTCCAAGGCAAAGTCTTCCCTGGGGAGTCAGTCTAGCCTGGTAGATTCAGTTGAGGCAGGTCCAGTCTCCTCCTCCCTTCACCAAGGCTGAGAAAAATGTCTCAGCATAGGCCCTAGGTTCCAAGAAGCCAGCTCATGCACCAAGGACTGGTCCTGTTCCCACTGCCTAGGGCCCTCCTAAACAGTTCAAGCTAATCAACTGTCTCACTTATCCAGAGGGCCTGGTCCAGTTCCATGGGGGCTCCTCAACTATTGGTTCACAGTTCATGTGTTTCTGCTAGTTTGGCTATTTGTCCCTGTGCTTTTTCCAATCATGGTCTCCATATCTCTTGCTCATAGAATCCCTCCTCTCTCTTGCCAATTGGACTCCTGGAGCTCCACCTGGGGTTTGGCAGTGGATCTCTGCATCTGCTTCCACCAGTCACTGGATGAGAGTTCTATCACGACAGTTAGGGTGTTCGGCCATCGGATCACCAGAGTAGGATCACTCCTACACTGCTGGTGGGAATGCAAACCTGTACAGCCACTTTGGAAACCAATATGGTGCTTTCTTAGAAAATTGGGAATCAACCTCCCTCAAGACCCAGGTATACCACTCTTGGGCATATACCCAAGGAATGCTCAATCATACCACAAAGACACATGTTCAACTATGTTGATAGCAGCATTATTTGTAATAGCCAGAACCTGGAAACAACCTAAATGCCCTTCAACTGAAGAATGGATCAATAAAATGTGGTACATATACACAACGGAGTACTACTCAGCAGAGAAAAACATTGACATCGTGAGGTTTGCAAGCAAATGGATGGAATTAGAAAATATCATCCTGAGTGGGGTAACCCAGACTCAGAAAGACAAACATGGCATGTACTCACTCATAGGTGAATACTAGATGTAAAGCAAAGTATAACCAGACTGCAACTCACAACTCCAGGGAGGCTACCTAGTAAAGAGGACCCTAATAAAGACACAGGGATTGCCCAGCGATAGAGAAATTGATGAGATCTACATGAGCAAACCGGGGGTGAAGAGGGGTAATGGAGGGCAAGAGTTGGGAAAAAGAGAGCTTAGGGGAGCAGGAGGTCCCAGCTGAATCAGGAACAAAGTGGAAGAACAAGGAAAGAGATACCATGATAAATGAAGACCCCATGGGAATAGGAAGAAGCAGAGTGCTAGAGAGGTCCCCAGAAATCCACAAAGATACCTCCACTATAGACTACTGGCAATGGTCAAGAGAATGCCTGAGTTGATCCTTCTTTGTTTTCACAATATCCCTGGTCTCCATCATGTTTGGAATCTTTTTGTCCAACTAGAGAAAAAGAAGCCGTTTGCATCTACCTGAAAAAAGAGACTGGGCACTATCTTTCCTTCACTTTCTAAGAATGACATTGTAGTGTGACAGCTTCTCATATCAGGAAAATAATTTCAACTTTATAATAAAAAATTTAGAGAAAGCCGTGTGTTATTTTATGTGTGCTATGGAAAGGACAGAATGTTTGAGAAAAAGAATATTTCACATAACACATTATGATCATAAGATCTCCACATACTTTTGTGTATACTCAATTTTTTGAAGAATTTATTTCACTCTCTTTGAATCCATGGCTTCATATCTATAATTACCTACATACCTGAAATATCTGAAACAAATCCTATGAACCTCAGATTTCAATGACAAGAAATTCATACATATTCTATTGCCTTTACTAAGAAAATTTAAATCTACAAAAATAATTAATTTTATTAATTTATATTTGGATTTTTTGGGGGGCAGGGTCACACAAGCAGCCCTGATAGTCCTGGAAATCTTCATATAAACCAGACTTGTCTGTAACGCACAGAGCTCATCCTGCCTCTGCCTGCCAAGTGCAGAGATTAAATGAACATGCAAGTGCATCGAGCAAATCTTATGTTTTTATTTGTTTGTTTGTTAATTTAGAGCTAAATTAGTGAGTACTAAATCTTTTAGTTTGATTTGGTCTCATATGTTTCTCATAAATGCCAATATGCTAGCCTCATCTTTAATTAAATATATGCAACATTCAACTCAACTCTTACCCAGCAGTCTATTATAGAAAAACTAATGAGTTCAAGATATACAGCTGTCAGATATATGCAGAGGACTTAGGTCAGTCCCATGCAAGCTCTCTGGTTGTCTGTTCTGCCTCTGTTAGTCCCTATGAGCCCAGGATAGTTGATTCTGTGGTTTTCTTTTGTTATCCTTGGCTCTTCTGGCTCTCATGATCCTTCCTCCCCTGTAGCATGAGTCTTAGAGAGTCTTATTAATAAAATCAAACCCGAGCCGGGTATTGGGGCGAACACTGGAAGGTCAGAGAGACAGAATAAGCCACAGCTATCTTACCTCGCTGAATCCTCAGCTGGTCTTGTTTCCTCAGACTGGAAGCCTCTATGTCCTCATATCCAAATGACTCTCAGCTGAACTGCTACTAGAAGCCTGAATGCTTAACCAGCCCAATGCTTCTCCAGGCCAAATGCCTCTCCAGGGCAAATGCCTCTCCAGGGCAAATGCCTCTAGTTTCTGGGCCTCACGCCTTATATACCTTTCTGCTTTCTACCACCACTCCCTGGGATTGAAGGCGTGCTTTCTGGGATTAAAGGCGTGGGTTACCACGCCTGGCTGTTTCCCATGTGGCCTTGAACTCACAGAGATCCAGAGGGATTTCTGTCTCTGGAATGCTAGGATTAAAGGCGTGTGCTACCACTGCCTAACCTAAGTATCTAGTGGCTTTTCTGTTCTCTGACCCCAGATAAATTTATTAGGGTACACAATATTTTGGGTAACACAATACCACACTCCCCCTTTTCCACAGCATTTTCAAGGTTCACCTAAGGTTTGGCTTGTGTCTGCATATATTTCCATCAGTTGCTGGGTGAAGCCTCTCTGATGAAAATTGACCCAGGCAACAACCTATGAGTATAGCAGATTATCATTAGTAATCATTTCTTTGACTTTTTTTATTGCCAGTTATGTTTGCTTCTATCCTAGGTCTCTGGGCTCTCCAGCCTCTGTGTCCTAGAGAAGGGACTGTCTCTGACTCTGTTACCTGCTTTTAGGATCCTTTCTGCATCTTTCAGCCTCAATAGCAGAGGAGGTATCTAGACTCACTGCACCTTGGTGTACCATGGCTGGCTCATATACATGGGAGACCTTCACTTTCCTGAAGAGAAAGGAGGCGGAATGGACTGGGTGGTGAGGAAGAGGGAAGGTTGGGGGAAGGGACAAGTTCTTTTCAACTTTCCCTTATGGTACTTGTTGACTATCAGTCTCCTGCCGGTATTTAGCCTTAAATGGAGTTTACCACCAGCTTTGAGCTGCATTCCCAAGAAACCCAACTCCAAGAAGACCCAGGACAGCGCGCTGGGGGACTGCAACCAGCCTCACACAGTCCAAGGGCCGGACCCCACCCATTTACCTCTTAACGGTTTCACGTCCTCTTTAGGCAACCTGGTGGTCCCCTGCTCCTGGGAGGTCACCATATTGATGCCGAACATAGTGCGGACACCCTATTGGCATAGCACACTACAGCCCAGAACTCCTGAACTCAAGCGATCCTCCTGTCTCAGCCTCCCGAGTAGCTGATCCTCAAAGAATCTATATTTTTTGTTGTTGTTGTTTTTGTTTTTCGAGATAGGGTTTCTCTGTGTAGCTTTGCGCCTTTCCTGGAGCTCACTTGGTAGCCCAGGCTGGCCTCAAACTCACAGAGATCGGCCTGCCTCTGCCTCTGTGCTGGGATTAAAGGCGTGCGCCACCAACGCCTGGCAAGAATCTATATTTGATCTAATCTCTAACTCACTCTCCCCACTCTGAGAGTAAAAAATACCACATGTTTTCTGCAGATATTTTATCTCTTACTTACAAGGTTTTGTTTCATTCATGGAGAATTGTTTTCATGATTACATTCTTTGAAGAGTGTTAATGCCACCCAAATAGTATTAATTATTTAGGTTTGACTATTTGTTCTCTGAATATGATGAATGGTCATTCTTGTTCATATTCTATTGAAACTTTAAATTCCTGCCATTAAGGAACCTCCAAGGTCAATGCAACATTGATTTACAGATACCAAGCTTTCCTTCTTGAACTTTCCTCTCTGTTCCTTCCACAATATTCACAGATTCAACAAGTTCTAAACTATTTTCATGCTCTTCTCCACCATAGTACCTCAGAGTCATCTATGAGATTTGTCTTCAGCTATGTTACTTATGGTTCTAAGGAGGATTCTAGTATGGCCTCTTCTACTTGCATAATTTTAACTATAGCCAATTAGTTCTTAAAGGCCTAAATTGAACCAGAAGTACAAGCATTTTGCTCCTAAATTTACCCACATTTACTTGATAAAGTGATTGCTGTAACTATGTATTTCATTGATTACATAATAAGACACGAAAACCAAGAACAGAGCTTATCACCAGATGACCCCAGTACCAGAGAGACTTCATAATATTTATTACACAGATATAACGCTACATATTTATCAGAAGTTTCTCTTTCACACATTCTAACAGGAACATAATATTTCTGAGTTCATGCATCACGAGTTTTAGTATATGGTGCAACGTGCTTCAGTTCCCAGGATAAACGAAAGAGAATGGGAAAAGGAAGAACTAAATCTTGTCAGACTATCACTGCTAATATCACTTCCTGGGCTGTAATCTGAAGCTGAAAATTCAGTACCACGATTGTGTTACTTCTTTGGCTTTTTACTGATGGTTCCATAAAGAAAGCAATCTGGCGTTTTCAGTGAACATGCTGTATAGTGACAAGAGAATGAAACATTTCTGCTTTCTAAAGAATTAGTGTCCAGATACAGTCTCTGCTATCAGTGTATTCAAATGACCTCATGTTGTGTATTATGTGATGATAGCAAACAGAAGATTACTACTGTTCAGAGCCCACTATTCCTGCTTCACCCATCCTGAATAATTTCTGACCTTCCTAGCTTGTTAAAACAGAAAATAAACAATAGATTCATAACATTCTTGGTTTCCAGAATAAATAAAGATGGTTCAGGTATAACCATAGTGATTTACTGTGTGTATGAACTTTTGCTTGGCAGTGCCTTTGGGTCATTAGTTTGCTTATTGTTCACTTGGTTACAAATACCATATACCTGTTAAAACCATACCAAAATAGATTGGCTAAATAAATATTAAAGAAATAAATGAAATGACAAAAATTAAGAATAAAAATGACATAAAAGAATGTTGGACACTCATCACACTTTCAAAATAACTAAAGTAATTCTTAATTTCTAACATCAAGTATATTTCAATAGGTAAAGAAATTATGAATCATTTTTTTTGTTTGTTTGTTTTTGTTTTTTTGTTTTTCAAGACAGGGTTTCTCTGTGTAGTTTTGGTGCCTGTCCTGGATCTCACTCTGTAGCCCAGGCTGGCCTCAAACTCACAGAAATCTGCCTGGCTCTGCCTCTCGAGTGCTGGGATTAAAGGTGTGCGCCACCACCGCCCGGTGAAACTATAGCTACCAAGCTTGGAAATGACACTAGAAAGTAATAAGAATGGTTAAGTCAATGACACTGATTTATTAATTTACTTGGTATGGATTTCTGTGTGCACAGGTCAGACAACATCCTCTGATGTTATTTTTCAGGTGCTGAAAAGGTTGTTTATTTATTTATTCATTCATTTATTTATATTTATTTATTTGCTTCTCATGTTTATGTGCATGTGTGTATATAATTCCTTATACTTTCTGAACTTAAAATATAAATACATCATTTCCCTCTCCCCTTCCTTCCTCCAAGCATTTTCATGTATTTCTCCTTGCTGTATGTCTCTCAAGCTATCAACATATCTTAAATATGTTACTACAACCAGATCATTCCATATATTACTTGTTTATATATGATTCACAGCTGACCACCTGATTTTGAATAATGGTGGGAATCATCCCTGGGGAAGACTATTTCCCCCACTTTCAGCACTCCTTAGCTGCCACTAGAGCTTCTTGTGAAGCTGAAGCCCGGCTAGCTTTCCCCCTTCCACATTAGCATGACTGTTGTTCTATCATTGTTCACATCTTTCTTAGAAAGGCATCTTGAATTAAATCCTTAACATGTAGCTGCAATGACATTTGTAGCAGGAGCTGTTCCTCTGTTATGATCCCCTCTTCCTGTTCCTCTGTTGTTATGATCCCCTCTTCCTGTTCCTCTGTCATAATCCCCTCTTCCTGTTCCTC
>CABHPR010116745.1:0-21089 GCA_902168415.1 Peromyscus melanophrys
GCTACCACCGCCTGGCCTATAAATAAATCTTTAAAAAAAAGCACTGGCTAATCCTAGAGATGACTGGAGTTCCCAGCACCCACATGGAAAAAAAAGAAAAAAAGAAACTGGTATCTTGGTGGTTGTCTCTGGGTAATGTCCTCGGGCAGAGAAATTATTTGAGTTTTATATATTCTTTTGAAACTTTGCCTCTTTTATATGCTTATTATTTTAAGAAACTATAAAAATTATGCTACAGTATTGTTTTAGTTGTGGTAATAGGAATGGGTGTTAAGGTGCTGGGTATTTTCTGCGTATGTTACTAGCAGTAACTGTGCCTACAATACTTGGAGTGTATGTGAGATACTATTTTTGACAGTACGGTATTGATGAAACCAAAGCTTGAGATGTCTTAACTTGGGTCGTGAGTCCTTAATTTCACCTGTAAGAGCTGACTTAGGATGTGTCTGAATGGGTGCTTGCCTGCGTGCGTGTGTGTTTTATCTTAACTATGTATCCCGGGGTGGCCTCTAACTTGCTGATCCACTATCCCTGACTGTGTTTTTGTTCTTAAAATTGGTATGAGGGCTAGTGAGAAGGCTCAATGGGTAGAAGCACTTGATGAAAAGCCAGACCACCTAAGTTTGATTCACTTGCCCACATGATAGAAGAAGAGAACCAGCCCCTGCCAGTTGTCTTTTATCCTTGGTGTGCACTATGCCCACACAGATTACATATGTACACAAATGCATTTTAAAAATGTAATTTGAAAACTAAATTGGAAATGAGGTGTAAATGTATGGAATGCATATGATTATTTACTACTGCTGTCACTTTAAAATTTGTAATAGTAGGACTGGAGAGATGTTTTAGTTGTTAAGACCACTAGTTGCTCTTGCAGAGGACCTGGGGTTCAGTTCCCAGCACCCACAGGGTAGCTTATAACTGTCTGTAACTGCAGGTCCAGAAGATCTAATGCCCCTTGTTACCTCCAAGGCACCATACATGTGCATACATACACTCAGGGATGCACACATGCACTAAAAATAAAACTTGTAATTGCTTTGCTACTTAATAGTCATAAATATATATTGTACACTGAGCATAGTCCCTCCCACCACTTCACGCTCCCTTTCATTGCTCCTCTCATTTGCCATCTTGATTCCTCTAGACTCCTCTAGATGGCTTCACGTCTCCTTTGTCATGTATACACACGTGTATACACTGTCAACATCTCCATGGTGTTTTATGGTGCCTTGTTTGTCATCCTTTTATTTTGAACTTAATCTGATTCCCCAACAGAACAGAGACATAGGGATGGATGCTCATGTGTGTTGCTCAGCATTAACCAGAGACCTTATTTATGCCTTTAAAATTGATTTCCTTTAGGTTAGTACAGAATCTGCACCCCCACCTGCAGTTTCCTTCTTTTGTGTATGCTTTATTCCCTAACTTGTATGCCTTCTTTCTCTATCATTGTTGAAATTTCCTTAGGAAACCTCACTGTGAAAGACTCGCCAGACTCATTTGTTTCTACATGTGCTACTTTATCATGTGCTACTTTTGATATTTCTCCTGCTAGACTTGATTTATGGGTGATTTTAACTGCAGTATCATTCTCATACTTCTTAGAGCAAGTTTTCTTTAAAGGCATTGTTTATGGCCGGGCGATGGTGGCGCACGCCTTTAATCCCAGCACTCGGGAGGCAGAGGCAGGCGGATCTCTGTGAGTTCGAGGCCAGCCTGGTCTCCAGAGCGAGTTCCAGGAAAGGTGCAAAGCTACACAGAGAAACCCTGTCTCGAAAAACCAAAAAAAAAAAAAAAAGCATTGTTTATGTCTTTTTGATGTTATTTAGAATGACAGATTCTCAGAAGTAGCCTTAATATTGAAATTTTTTCCTTAACTATAAATCCTACGGGTAAATCTATGGGCATAATCTCTTAAGAGATTTACTTACCTGGTGACTTTAATACTTAAAGAATTCTTTAGAAATTAGTTACTATAATAATTTACATGAATTTTGCATACTTTTTGAAATGTGATTTTTCTAAAATCCCTTTACAGTACACCAGGAGATTCTTCCCGGTCAAATCTTTTTGAAGATGCAACAAGTGCCCTTGGTGAGTGTCTAACTTAAAAAACAACTGGTCAGACGGTGCAGTTTCGTCTTCTGGTACAGTTGTGTTTTAATGTTTATTGGCTGGTATCCCTGTTCCTGTTTTGGTATGGTAGGTAGAGGGCTGGGATAGGTGGGCTCACTTGTGTGACTGGCTTCTGGTCTCCCCAGCAGCAGCATTCATTCCAACAGCACTGACAATGCTGGTTACAGGTTAGTCCTGAGCTAGTTGAGCTTTAACTCCTTGCTATCCTCATTGTATTTAGTGACAAAACGTAGATTTCCTGGGTGTGTACCAAATTCAGAATTTCGTCTTTTGACTGTCCTGGGACAAAGCTGCCACCAAATACTATCAATAAGCATTCATTCCTGAGACTGAAGACATGTGACTTCATACACGGACAGCCATTAGTTGTAAGAGAAGAGGGTTATGTAGAGAATGGTAAACCAGTCTGTGGCTTCAGAGCCAAAGCCCCAGTTGGCACTTAAAGGCACTAAGGCTATTAAAGGTTCTGGATGTTACCAGTCTTGCCACAGTAGAGTGCTTTGGTGCTGTTGAGCAGGAGCCAAGTAAATTATGCCTTTTGTTGCTGCTGCTGCTGCTACATCTAAGTTTCTGGTCATAGTATTGATGATTTTACTTACACTTTTTTTTGTTTTGTTTTGTTTTGGTTTTTGAGACAGGGTTTCTCTGTGTAGTTTTTGTTCCTGTCCTGGATCTCGCTCTGTAGACCAGGCTGGCCTTGAACTCACAGAGAGAGATCAGCCTGGCTCTGCCTCCCGAGGGCTGGGATTAAAGGCATGCGCCACCGCTGCCTAGCCATGCTTACACACTTTTTAAGGAGAGGCATAACATAATTTCGCTCGCGTTTCAGTCTGTAGGAAGCAGAACAATTTCTGAATTGGTCAAGAAGCCAACAAATAGGAATGCTAGCACCCTTACATTTATGTCTGTATGTCACCTGGATCCATTCTTTCTCTGCCTTGTAATCCCATGGTCTCTGCTCTGCAGTCTTTGCTCTATTGAGTCCCTGCTTCTTTAACTTCCCATTCGGCTTTTGTGATACTCTCTTCCCATTCTATAACTCAGACCGTTCTTCTCAAGTACGCTATTAAAATCTTACTATTTCTGACTATAATTATGTGTTTTCTGTGGTTCTGCTTTAGGCCATAGTTAAACATTTAGACTATGGGAGTGGCTAAATACCACGTGTATGCTGTAGGGATTCCTCCTGTGCTATTCATCTCCCTCTGAACTTGTAGACTTGTTTATTCAAACTTCCAAATAGGAAATCTACAGACTCCACAAATGTCTTTGTTCCCTCACTTGCTTGCACCAGTGTGCTTGCTATTGTTTATAGGTGACACATGGCTGCTGGTCAGTTAAATTAGAGGGCAGAGCTAGGGGCGAAGAAGGGAGACTGTAACCAAATCCACTTTCTGAGATGGTAAGAAAGGCAGTGGTACCCAGAGCACAAGTGGAAAAGAAGATAGTTTTAATAGACGTGAGTTGAGAGTGGGTGTAGCTTTCTTTCATTAAGGCAATATAACATCCATCTGGGAAGATTGGAGCTAGTCCGTGCCCAGTGACTCACAATACAAGTAACTCCATCCTTGGGTGTGAAATTGTATCTTGCTAGCCTTTGTTTCCCATCAGTTTGAAAATGCAAAGTGTCAAAAGAAGAAAGTAAAACACAATCTTATTACATCAGAATTGATTGTTTGAAATACATTTTTTTTTTTAAATGGACTGTCTTTTTTTTTTATGAGACAGAATTTGTCTTTATATCCCATACTGCCATTGAACTTCTGTAGCCAAGGCTGACCTTAAACTCAGAGCAGCCTTCCAAATAGTGAGATTACAAGAACGACCCATTTGTTTGTGTCTTTTTTTGTCTCTTATTACCAGGTTGCCTTCCCTGACCTGTGAATTCTTTGTTGTATTTATACCTGATATTTCTACTATGCTTATAAAACCACTTAATTTTCTGTTGCTTTTCTAAGTTACCACAAACTTAGTGCCATAAAACAGTTTCGTTATCTGGCCATTTTTGTAGGTCAGAACTTTTGACACTGTTCTTGCTGACTGATACCAAGGAGTCAGTAAGACTGTATTTTTTTCGAGACTGGGAGAACCTAGTCAGATTCAAAAGGCTTGCAGACCCTTTCTCCACCTGCAAAGACAACAGCAGAGCTCTGATTCTGCTTGTATTTTGTCATCTCTAACCTGCTTTCTATCACTGTTTTTAAGGACCATTCGTCAGTGACAGCAGGCCCATCCGGAGAGTCAGCTGATAAGCAGGCCCACTTTCCTTTGCCACATAACCTATGTATTTATAGGTTCTGGGAATTAGAACATTTTTTTATGGGAGGGCATTCTGCCTGCTTGCATAAATGTTGACTTATTTATTTATTTTTTAAATTACACTCATGATATTCATGATATTAATCACATTTGTGGTATTCATAGATTACATTTGCAGTATTCATTCAATTATATATATATATATATATATATTGTTTTAATTTTAAATGCCGAATGTCATTTATTGAAGCGGGGAGGAGGTCTTAAATACAGGCTTACAGCACAATGGGAGGACCCCGGAGGGCAGAAGTTCGCTACTGATGTTTTACAATCTTGCTTCTAATTTGTTAACGCCCATTATTCAGGATACACAGACAAGGAACTTCCCTTAAGCATTCAGGAGGGTGGAACCTGGCAGGGAATTAGCATAAGGAGGATATCAAGGTCAAGGTCCGCAAGCAAGGCAACAGTTACCCAAAATGGGGGCCAGGGCCCTACAGGTCCCTCTTTTATTAAAAAATGAGCTTCTGACTTGGGTTGCGTGGGACGTCAGCAGGTCACCTTACCCGTCATGGAGACGCCTGCCCAGGTCACACAGGTGCTCTGTCTTAGGTTGGTGAGTGCCCCCCAGGCATTACCCGTCTCTGAATACTCATTTTCATACAGGCTCAGTCGTGTGTGAGCTGCATAGTTAATTGCTGCCAAAGATCTCAAAGTGGCACTGGGCTTGCAATCTGTGTGTTCGATACAGAAAAGACCAACAGAGGTCCTATCTCACCCATAGCCAGTAGGCTAAAGGAAACTGAGCCATTCCCTTCCTTAACAAGCCATACTGTACGTTGGTGTCCTTGTAAGATAGTATCCCAAAAGCAACTGGTACTTGAGTTTATAAATTTATAATTTTCAAAGCCAATCAAGATGTATATAACTACTGAATTAAATTTATCATGCCCAATAGAATGAAAGATTAACTAACTGTGGTAGCTACTTTTGTTGCCAGGGTCTCCATTGTGCTAGCTGTAGTAAGCAATTACGAAATGGTAATCCCAGAAAGAGTAGCAGTGGTGGGCGCCATTGCTATAACAGCAACAGCGGCAGCAGCAATGTCAAGTTCTCTTCTGGATTGTGTGGACATCCACTGGCATGGATACAACTCCAGTAACAGTATACTGTTGTCTTTGTTTAGCACAGTGGTATAGAAAACACTATAGACATCATACAGTCAAGAAGTGTGGAGAGAATGTTTCTTGAATATTCATATACTTTTTCCTTGTCCCCCACACACCTGTTTAGTGACAGGTCAATCTTATGAGAATATGGTAACTGAGATCATGTCAATGGGCTACGAACGAGAGCAAGTAATTGCAGCCCTGAGAGCCAGTTTCAACAATCCTGACAGAGCTGTGGAATATCTTCTAATGGTGAGAAGTGTATTTTCATTCTCTTTAATATCAAACTCTTTAAAGAAAATAAGATGAGTGAACAATTCAGTGGCAAATACTATATGCTAGATAAGTTTGCTTTCCCCACCCTAGTGTCTACATTTTGTGTTGATGAGATGTAACCTTTTGAAAATGATTCTGAAGTAATTTTAATTAGAAAATGCCATGATGGTGAGTTATGAAAGTGGCTCTTTGGGTGGTACCTTACACACCAGTGAAGCTCTGGAGAGGGCATCTTTCTAATTGAGTAGACTAACATCTTAGTAGATTTTAGCTGCTCGTATAATCTATTATGAATTATTTAGAGCAAAATTTTAGTTGTCCTCTGTGAGGTAGCAGCATTAGCATTTTTGTTTGAGAATTTGATGGAAGCTCTGGACCCTGGACCAATAGTCTTAGCCTTCAGTGACTCCACATCAGAAGCAGCTGCTTTCAGGGCCTCCAGTGCAGGTACACTGTTAGCTACTGCTCACTACCTGTCGTTCCTCAAGTGAGTTTGCCTCGTGTCTAATAGCAAATGGACTTAATCACCATCTGTTAAAGTCTCAAGATTTGGATGGATTTTTAAATAGTTATAACTGCTATTTCTTTAAATCTTGTGCATCAAAATAGAAACTCTGAGTGCACTTTTAAGCTGTAATAATTTCAAAAAGATAAATGCTTGAAGCATACAAAAAGCATCATTTGAAATTTAAACTATTGAAATTTATTTCATGTCTATTTTGTCAATTTTGAAAGTTTTTATATGTGGCACTTTCTAGATGATATTGCTCAGAAACGTGTCAGTAGAGGAGTTGCCTGGTATTCATTTCTTCAACCAACCCCCATCCCCCACCCCCCAGAGTCATTTCAGAACTCACCGTTATCCTAAATGTTCCTGATGGTATAAATACAATCCTTTGTGTCACTGAGTGACGACTTACAAAAGCCTCTGCAGCAAAAGTTCCATGAAAATGGAACGCTTTAGTTACTGCTATTCTTAGAGTTTAATTGTACATGGGTTGTGGTTGTTATTGGACAGGATATCTATCACTGGGAAGTCTGTTGAACAGTGCTGCCTTACACTACAGCATTGAGTTCTACACACTATCAACCCTTGTAAGATGAATAACCTTCTATGTTTGGTGAAGCAGACCTGTATCTTTTGATGTTCAATAAGCCATAGATGTTTTACTGTATATAATATTTAGCCTGTGCGTTTGTGAGATGTCTTAAAGCTTGGAAATTGGGTTGCAGGGAATCCCTGGAGATAGAGAAAGTCAGGCTGTGGTTGATCCTCCTCCCCAAGCAGTGAGTACTGGAACTCCTCAGTCTCCAGCAGTGGCGGCAGCTGCAGCAACCACCACAGCAACGACAACAACTAGTGCTGGAGGTAAAGTGACTCTTTCTGATGGCCAAGGATCTTGAGTTTGGAGTGTAAGATGGTATACTCTGAAGTACTTCCGTGGAGAGGTTCATTCCCAGAGCTTTTGGATAAGTCTTAGTGTCTTCCGCTAACAGTAGACTTGACCACATGTATAGTAGTGCACGCCGGTGTCACTGTGTTGGCAGGGCTCACTCCACTCGTTGATTCTAAGAAAAGATGCTTCACAGTTTGAATTCAATCTTCATTCTGAATGGATGGCTCACTTTATTAAGAAGCATAAGTTCAGGCAGGGTGTGGCCATTCATAGCACTGGAAGGCAGAGGCAGGCAGATCTCTGAGTTTGAGGGAACCTGGACTACACAGCAGAATTCCCAGAGAGCCAGGGTCCATAGAGAATCCCTGTCTCGAAAAGAAAAAGTGGGGGAAAGACTATAGAATTTCAAAGCCACCAGAATCTTAGTGCTTAGACTGCTAATTTTGAAAAGGCTGTGTTTTGATAATTTCTTGCTCTCATTTTGGCAGTCAGTTGGGGCTCTGTGTTATATAGTGGAACAAGGAGGCACAGCTCTGGCTCAGATTTTAGTATTTCCATCTATCACCTATTAGGTAACTTAGTCTTTGAGTCTCACTTTAATATTACACATAAAATAGAAATAAATATCCATATATGTGATATATATACATATATGTTTCTTACTTGTGAGCAACCACAATAACATGATAACCTTTTTTGTTTTGATGTAGGACACCAGTTTCTTGTATTTTCTCTAACGGGTCACAGGGCATTGTGGATGGACTTGCTTCTCAGCGTTCTGTCTTCTTTTTGCTGATAGTATAACTCCTCTAGAGCAAAGGTAGCACACTGGGGTTAGAGAGTTTGTGACTTATTTTCTCTGCTGCACCTGAGAACTCAAGTCATTTTTATTTGACATATTTTCTGTCTGAATGTATAGTTTCATTACCTTTTCGTTATATGTATTTACCATTTTTGTTTTAAAATGTTTCAGGCCACCCTCTTGAATTTTTACGGAATCAGCCTCAGTTTCAACAGATGCGACAAATTATCCAGCAGAATCCTTCCCTGCTTCCAGCTTTGCTACAGCAGATAGGTCGAGAGAATCCTCAGTTGCTGCAGGTGATTATCCATGTTAATTTGGAAAATGGAGTTGGAATGTTGTTGTTTTTGACTACATTTAAACCCAGAGCCTGTGTTCTAGCTAGGCATACTGAAGAACAAGTTGGGATATAAAGATTTAATCAGTTTATGTTGGTCAACTGATTAAGTTTGGGAAACATTTTTATTTCCTCTTTCATGTTTCTGAAGCACATTAATGTATTAGAGAAGCTGAGAGGGTGTTTAACCTTGTAAACCACTTTTCATAAGCTTACTACTAGTGAGACATTAACTCTTAGAAAAATCTGCCTATGGGCACATTTTATGCTCAGACCAGGAAATATTTGAGTTTTGTACACAGAATGGCCTACTAGTGTGGAAAATGAGATATACATAAAGAGGAAGTTCTGTTTCTAGGTCCGTGGTAGCTTTTTTGTGAGTGGAGTATTTTGTAAGACTTTGCATTCTCTTCATTAACCTCTTAGAACTACTGTGTTTCTTTAATAATAATGAAAGAAATCATTCCTTTTCTTTTTTTCCTTTCTGGCTTTTTTAGATAAAACTCTCCCAAAATTCAAATTTATTATGGGATTCAGGCAAGCCTAAGACTCACAGTGATGCTTCTGCCTTGGCTTCCCAAGTGCTGGAATTAAAGTGTGAATCACCATGTCGGCTTAGCTTTTTAGTTTTATTTAGAATTGTCTTTTTCCTGAAGACAGTTATGATCGGTATGTTATGGTGTGTTATTTTCTTGTGTTTTTTAAATCACTACAGCAAATTAGCCAACACCAGGAACATTTTATTCAGATGCTAAATGAACCAGTTCAGGAAGCAGGTGGTCAAGGTGGAGGAGGAGGTGGTGGAGGTGGTGGAGGTGGAGGAGGCGGAGGCGGAAGTGGAGGAATTGCAGAAGCTGGAAGTGGGCACATGAACTACATTCAAGTAACACCTCAGGAAAAAGAAGCTATAGAACGGGTGAGTTTAAATCAAAGGAGATTTGTGTTTCTTAGTCACCCTAGCCGGGCTAGTGGCTCCTGCTGGGATGCAGCTGTAGCATTTCTGTAGGCCAGAAACAGTTTGGTTCCCTTGTCCCAGGGACTGCAGTAAGGATGCTTAGCCCCACCCCTTGCTTTTTATCCTTTGTTGCCCCCCTCCTAACAGCAAAGGGCCTTCTTGCATAAATCAGGTAGGTATACATATTAGTAGACTAATGTTTTCATTGGTGTAAAACATAAGAAAAATAGTAAAGCATTATACCTAATTCAAAGTCTTTTTATATTTCAAATTTTAGTTCTCCTGTCCCTAAAATGTTAAATATCTATATGAATTATATGAGGGTGGTGTACAATAAACATCAGACACTAGCTATCTTGACTACCTTTCTATCCTCAACAAGTGAATCAGTGCAGGTTTGGGCAATATAGTAACCTAGATTTGTAATACTGTGGTCAGTAACCCTAGCTCTCCCTCATTTTTACTTTTGTAGGCAGGAAAGTACCATACTTGCCCATCTCTTGCAACAAAGTATTTTGAGATTGTAATCAGATGGAACCCTACACTTACATGGTCACAGAGACTCTGAGGTGTGGTGTTCCTCCATGCCTAGCTTTCATTTTCTTTTGAGCTTAGGCTTAAATTGGTTTCTCATTTCTGCAGTGTATACTTTCTTTTCTTTCTTTTTCTTTGTGATTTTGTCTGTCTTCTTGGTGTTATATAGAACATTGCTTAATCCAAGTGAAAATAAGGTTTACTTATTCTTAAGAATTCACAGATCGCTCTTAATGTGTAGGTCTGTGATCTGTTGTTTGTTCTTTTATTGTGAATATGAGTGAGACTGCATGTATCCCAACAACATTTGTTGAAAAGACTTTGAAGTTAGGGGTTCCTATAAAAAGTCAGTGGTAGCTGGGCAATGGTGGCACATGCCTTTAATCCCGGCACTTGGGAGGCAGAGGCAGGCGGATCTCTGAATTCGAGGCCAGCCTGGTCTACAGAGTGAGATCCAGGACAGACTTCAAAGCTACACAGAGAAACCCTGTCTTGAAAAAAAAAAAAAAGTCAGTGGTCCATGGGTGTCAGGGTTAAATTTGGCTTAGTTTTAATCCTTTGATCCAGTTTATCCATATGCCATTGAGGCCAGTACCTCACTCTTCACTGCTATTACTGCAGGTTTCTAGGAAGTATGAAATCAGAAGGTGTTGAATGCTCCAATTTTGTTTGTAAAATTGTTGTGGCTGTTCCAGATTCCTCATCCTTCTGTGTAAATCTCAGGATCAGCTTGTTCAGTTTCTGGGTCTAGAGCCCTTCTATGTTCAACTGGGAGATGCATTTGAGAAATGTCCTACATCTTTTTTTTTTTTTTTTTTTCCTTTTTGATTTTTGGGTTTGTCATTTGAGGCAGTCTTGATATATAATATCCTGTGCTGGCTTTCAAATTGATATGTAGATGAGGATGACCTTGAAGTCATGATTCTTCTGCCTCCATTTTGCAAGTGCTGGGATTGCAGCGGGCATCGCTGAGCCCACTGAGCCCCTTGTTAACAGTCTTAAATCTGATGGATGTGATGGAGCAGCATTGTGATCCCAGCACCTGGGAGATACAGCTGGAGGATCCCAGGTCTTGAGGTCAGCCAGCGTAACCTATGTAGTAGTCATCTCAGAGAAAACAACTTAATTCTTCTAAGGTAGTTCCGTGGTCTTCTATAGCTGGAATAAGTACAAATATTGTACCACTTTTGAGTTTCTGTTCCTAAGAACTATTCTTTTTGATGCTGTTGGGAATTATTTTATTTTCAAAATGTTCATTACCAGTTACATGGAAGAACAGTTTGGTTTGTGTATTGATCTTATAGTCCCACAATCTTGCTGAATTCATTTGTTAGTTCATTTCCATGGAGTTTTCAGGTTAAGAAAGTTGTTCCCTTTAATGGCAGGTTGTTGAGCTTTTGTCCTAAGTTGTGCATTTGTTAATTTTTTTTCTAAGTTTATCAAATGATCATCCTTTATTCTTAGAAATACTTTATTGGGACTGGAGAGATGGCTCAGCAGTTAAGAGTACTGACAGCTCTTCCAGAGGACCTGGGTTCAACTCCCAGCACCCACATGGCAGCTCACAACTGTCTGTAACTCAAAGATCTGACACGCTCACACAGACATGCATGCAGGCAAAACATCAATGCAAATAAAACAATAAGAACAAATGATTAAAAAAAAAAAGAAATACTTTATTGTGTCTATTGAGTCAACGCTGCGTTCCTGGGATGAGTCCCACTAACCATTAGATGATGTTTGAGTCACTCTCCTGGGGTTGAGGGTTTTTATGCCTATATTCATGACAGCTGCTGCATTGTAGTTTCTTAGTGATAGGTGTCTAGTTTTAGTGTTGTGGGGAATTGTGGCCCCACAGAATGAGTGGAGGGTGGTTTTTGGAAGAATTTAAGAATTGGTCTTGATTATTTAAAGATCTGATAGACTTTATCAATCACCATTTCAGCCTTCAATTTCTTTGGGGGAGTTTCTATGTTTGTTGAATTTTATTCCTTACTTTAGCAATTTGAATCTTTAGGGTTTTTTTTTGTTTTGTTTTGTTTTGTTTTGTTTTGGTTTTTAACTTGTTAAAAAAGTTACTGATCTTTCATTTTTCTTTATTGAAAATAGATTCTTCTCTCTTATAATACACCCAGACCACAGTTTCCCCTCCCCTACTCCTCCCAGTCCCCTCTTTCAGTTTTTTTTTTAAAGTTACTGTTTTTTTTGTTGCTTTGTTTTTAATATTAAGTCTCGTATTTCTCTCTAGTCTTTGTCATTTCCCTCTTTGTTGCCTTTGGGTTAGTTTTTTGTTTTGCTTTTAGTATGAAGCACATATTTTCTTTGTTCATATTTTTCTACAAGTAAGGTAGCAGAATGTTAGATTTTTGTTCATCTATATATCTAGGTTATATAGAACTTAATTTCAGTCAATCAAAAAGAGCAATTTCTCTTTTCCATAAAATACCTACTAATAATATATCATAGGTTATCTTGTAAAGTCTTTGAGTAGAGTACACAACCATTAAACCACAATCAAAGGTGCCCACAAGGACAGGGCCCCTGCCTTTTTTCTGTATTCCTGCAGAGAATATTATAAATGGCTTGCACCATCAAAGGAAGGGAGAAAGAGCCGAGGAACAGTTCCACAATGAGGCCACATCTAGTGCTGACACTGAGTGGGGTTCCATGAGAGTCCCAGGCTCTCTTAACTAAAATTATTTAAGTAAAAGCGCTCTCGCGCTCTCTCTCTCGCTCTCTCTCTCGCTCTCTCTCTCTCTCTCTCTCTCTCTCTCTCCCCCCCCTCCCCCTCTCCCCCTCTCTCCCTCTCCCCCTCCCTCCCTCCCTCCCTTCCTCCCTTCCTCCCCCTCCCTCTCTCTCTCTTAGTGGGTGGCACTAGGGATTGAACCCAAGGCCTCATACATTCTAGAGCACTGAATCATACCCCTGGCAAGGTCTGTCTGTCTTAATACAAATTGTATAGCGCTCTGGGCCTAAGCACTACTGTAAGCACCACCCCATCACAATCACAGAAATTAGTTTGCATAACCTCAGTTCTTTAAACTTACTGAGTCCTGTTTTAGGACCGTTCTTTCTGAAGCACATTCTGTGCATATTTGAGACTGCAATATGCTCTTATGAAATATTCTGCTGTTGAGGCTAGGTGCCTTATAGTGCTGGTTAATTCCTTTGATTGTATCCTGTTACTGGTAGTGGTAGCATTGAAGTCTCCAGGTACAGCTGAAATGAAGATTTTTCTCCCCAGTGTTATTTCTTTTTGTTTTGTGTACATATGTTTATCATGTCTTCTTGGCCCCCTTTTAAGTCATAAAATCGTCCCTCATCTCTGGTAACAATTTTTTTGTCTAGTAACTACAGCTACTCCAGCTGTCTTTTGGTTATTGTTTGCATGATGTCTCTATTCTTACATTTTTAACATCTTTCTGTCTTTGAGTCTAAGTATGTCACATTGGAGTGTATAGTTGGATTGTCCCCTGTGTCTTGATCTGTTACTTCAACTAACCTAGTTTTAGTTTGGATACAACATAGATAACAAGTTCATATTTTTAGGTTTTTTCCTATTCTGATTTATAAATCAATTATTGTGTTGGATTGGGTTTTTTGTTTGTGTTGTTTTTTTGGTTGGTTTTTTTTTTTTTTGTCAGTTCTTAATGGTCATCTTTTAAGTAGTGTGTAATAGAAAGTTATTGAGACAGTTAAGGAAGGTATTCAGCTGACAAGTAATAATAGTTCATAAAAAAATAGAAGCTGTTATTTGACTTGAGTGTTTAAATTCTTTAAAAGCAATGAGTATTGGATCTCAGATAATTTTAGTAAGCGTTTATAAATGAGATTAAGTAGCTGAAATCAGTGTTTCAAATATGCTACAAACTTAAGTACCCATGAATGGAAAGTACTATGTGTCTTTATTGCAAAATAACATCATGCAGTGGTACTGTAAATTGGTCACCCACTTTTTTAGTATAAAGTGTTTAAAGATACAAGCTGTGTTAAGGAATGAAAACATTCTCTTTTACAAAAAGTTGGTGTGCAAGTTAAGGTCTTTTGTGTTCTTTCCCCTTTCTCAACCCTTCCCTTACTGAAACCATTCGATGCTCAGGTTTCTATGTGGTCATTTACTTTTAAATCAGGACAGTACCTATTGTTTTTTAGTGAAGGTACCAGAAGGTGTTTAATATAGTACCTGTTAATTTAATCTCCTTACTGGAACAAAATTAAAAAATTAAATCTAGGTGTTAAATGTTCTCTCTGCCCTCTGAGTGTTGAACAGTGAATCCAGATTCAAGTGGGGCTGACCTTGTGTAATTTTCAGGAGCATTTTCTGTGGTACTGTTTAAGGTGTTCAGTGGCGATGCTGCAATCCCTAGAGTAGAAAGCAAACTAGATGGACCATAATTGATGAGTTGAGTTTAATTGCTTCCTTTTCTTCCAGTTAAAGGCACTAGGATTTCCTGAAGGACTTGTGATTCAAGCATATTTTGCTTGTGAGAAGAATGAGAATTTGGCTGCCAACTTTCTTCTACAGCAGAACTTTGATGAAGACTGAAGGGACTCTTTTGTATCTCACACTCACACCAGTGCATTACACTAACTTTGTTCACTGGATTGTCTGGGGTGACTTGGGCTCATATCCACAATATTTGGTATATGGTAGTAGGTTGGTGGGGGTGGGAGGGAGGGAGCTAGGACATAGGGCAGGGATACATACCGTGCATGTCTGCTTCAATTAGCAGATGCTGCAGATCCACACAGTGTAAAATACTATACAACCAAACATCCGCCTTTGCAGGTCTTTATTCTTCTAAGCAGTAGATAACATTTCCTGGGTTTCATTCCTCTAGTGTATTAGATCCAGAAATTTAGTGTGATGCCCTGCTTTCTCTTTTCTTTGACTTAACATTGGTTTATGAAAGAATCTTTGCTACCTAGAATCTACAGGTCTGTTTTATGGCAACACTGGATAATGGCTTTTTGAAATTGGAAAAAGAAATTGGAGCACCTGTAAACAGAAATGCCAAATTATTGATGGTCATTGTTGCTGCTTCACGTTGATATGAAATTGATGCAGAAGGAAGCCCGTTCTTCATGTTCAGTCCTTGGGGTGGGGAGGGTAGAAAGGGGACTTTTCTTAAAATGAAAATAATTACTGCTATTTTAAAATTACCTGATTATTGAATGTGAGACCCTCTAACATGATTTGAGAAGCTGTACACATATAGGCAGAGTTATTTTCCTGTTTACATTCTTTGTTTGTTGGGGGAAATTGGTAGGTGTCTAATTACTGTTTACTTCATTGTTGTATTGCAGTAAAAAGTTTAAAACAACCATTGCATGTTTGCTTTTGATGTATCCCTTTGTGAAATTAGCACTTATGGGGCCAATGAAGAAATGCAGCATTCAGTCTCCTTACCCTTCCCTTTCCTCAGTAGAAATGCGTTTGTCAGCAGGTCATGAGTCAAACTGCTGCCTTTAAAAAAGCCACAAAATACTGATTCAGTTCAAAATTAATGCAAATCTTTCAAAATTGGGTTTCTGATACTTGTGGATGTCTTCATTAGATAAGAATGTATTACCATTAAATCCATTAGTATTACATTGCTTTCAAAGAGGAGGTGGGTGGGGCAATAATCCAGCATCTTTTACTGCATTTAAAGATGGGAGAAAACTTTTGTATGGTCGGGAGATGTGGCTGGAAAGTACTTTGGAAAATATACAATCAAGATATCTCGTGGCATATTAAAAGAAAAATCTCAATCACAGTGTTGACTTTTATTTGGAATTTGCTCCTCTCAGGTTTTCTTTGGAAACTCCCTCATTAGTATTGCTGTTTGATGGTAAGCGGGGCCTCGTGCCATCTTGTTGAATTTGTCAAATCTTCTTTTCCTGAATATAAACAAAGTATTGAAAGAAGTAATGTCTCCCCCATCTCATTCCATGTGAAAGATGGCTTTGCAGACCCCTTGCCCAGTCTCCTGCACTGTGCTCAATACCACTTGGTGGTGACTCTTAAGCTTGCTCGTCATGCGCTCACAACTTGTTTTGTGAAAATAAATGAAACCATGATTTGCCTTCACCATATACCATGTTTAATTTTCATGTATTTATTGGATGGTGTACTGCCTGTGTGTTTTCCAGTGTACCATTCATGATGTCTCAGAATGAACCAGAGTTGGTAAATGCATTCTTGTTTCAAGGCAGGCAGAGTGGGTTGGGGAAGAAGAGTGATGCATTTCCAGTGGGATGGGGGAGTGCTTCCATTTGTTTCAGTGACATTCTGCCTGTTCCTTTACTGCTCAGGATGTTAGCATAAGACTGGACACCGGGAGCTCACAAAAATAGCAGCTGCTGCTTCTCTCTGGAAAGTGACAGCAAAATTTGCTGGTGTGGAACTTCTGTCTTTGGACACAAAACTGCAAGTAGTAGGAGTAATGATTTCCAGAGGACAGCTTGGGCCATTGTGACCATTTCCTTGGCCAAAACACCATGCCTGAGTGAAGTGGGCTTTTGAGCCTGTTACTGTTTCTGTTACGGGTAGTTTGGGGTAAATCTCTTAATGGCAATGACTATTGGACTTTTGAATCTTGCGTTTGAGATATACTTAGCATCTTTAGTATATTGTATTGTTTAGCTGTTCAATAGAAAATATGAGGAAGCCTCAATTTATATTTATAAAGTTATTTTACAATCTAGTCAAATATTTTGTTTCATTGTTTAAAAGTACTGAAGTGTTCCACCCTGTACTACGTGTTCCCTGTACTAGATAGATAGGATTCTAGGGAATTGATTATAAAGTATTTTCAACACATCTGACATGGCACTTCTCATTTTTTAAGTTTTTTTTTTTTGTTTTTTGTTTTTTTTTTGTTTTTTTGTTTGTTTTTTTGGTTTTTTTGAGACAGGGTTTCTCTGTGTAGCTTTGCACCTTTCCTGGAACTCGCTTTGGAGACCAGGCTGGCCTCAGGACTCACAGAGATCCGCCTGCCTCTGCCTCCCGAGTGCTGGGATTAAAGGCGTGCGCCACCACCGCCCGGCAACTTTTTTTTTTCCGATAGATCGATATTGATCGATCGATCAGTCATTGATTCATTCGATCATGACGTCATCCATCCATCGGATGAAGATTCTTATATATAAGCATTGATGAGAAGTGACGTTGCTTCCATCACCGGTATGTTCTCATCAGGAATTGTATTTAGGAGGCTAGTGGCAGGGTCCTGGTTCTCAGCCAACACGTGTACACAGCATTGGGATACCTAACGGGCTGTAACTGAAGGTTCATGAAGTCACGAAACTAACAGATGGCACAGAATTACCATTACCTCTCTGTTCCAGTACACAGCCTAAGGGTGGTATAACAGACCAGAGGGCAAGCAGTGGTTGCTTTCTGAAGAAAGGGGTGAGCACTTCCTGGCTTCATCCTTTTGGTGTGTTCTAAATCAGAGGCTACAAATGGTCTTCACATTTTGTTGTTGTTTTTTTTGAGACAGGGTTTCTCTGTGTAACCTTTTAAAAAAATTAAAAATATAGTTCTATGGGGTGAAAATGTTCCCGTTTCATCGTTGCTCTAGTTTTGCTTATGCTCACCTGTGCACATTTAGTAGTTATGTTTGTGCTGGTGAGGTTTGCTGTGTGTTGGAACAAACTGAAAGCTTACAAAGCCTAAAAATAGCTCCTGGCTTGCTACAGAAAATGTTCAGCCTCCCCTGTTCTCTGGCTGAGCTTGTTTGTTAAATTGTGGTTTCCACCTTGCTGTGCTGGGATGCATGACTTCAGGTCTTCACTTAGTTTGGTTCTCATGTGGACATCACAAGCTCCTTCTAAATCCTTGGCCTCTCCACTGGGATTAGCTTGTGCCCATTGTGGCTAGCCTTCTGGCCTCGGGCTGCTTTGAATTGCTACATAGTTCTTGTTCTTGGAGTAGGATAATGAGAATTAGTCCAGAGCACACTGGCATAATGAATGAAGTTCGTGGGTGCATCTGGGAGTCAGAGGCCTGGGATCTTGGTACAGGATGAGAGGGAAGAGGAGCGCAGTCTTACTGATCCATTCTTCAGGGTCTTTTCCAGGACTAGTTTGCAGAGGAAATGGTAAGGGCAATGATGAGGCAGAGGGCAGACAGAGGCTTGGACTTGTAAGGGAAAAGCACTGGCAGTAGTGGACCTGCAAGGAGGCTCACGAGTCTATTGCAGAGAGCCTTCCCTATCATCATGGTTCGTTTGCATAGTTATGGACTCAGATTATGTTCTCACTGCACAGAGGGGCCGAGACCAAAGAAACCAGTGTATAGTGTGGTCTTCGCCATCCTAACATCCTGCAGGAACAGACTAAAAAGCTGTCATCCAGACTTGTGCCTCCTGCCTCAGTCAAGCTGTTTCCTGTTCTTACTGCTTTTAAATGGCTTTGTTTTCAGAGCTGCCTTCCTTGGGTATTTGATGGATAGCATTTCCCTGTATGTTGCACAATTCTTTCCTTGATACTCATGGGAAGTTGCTTCTAGGAACTCTCTACTCTAAGGATCCCAAAGTCTCCAGATGCCCAAGCTCCTCATAAAATGTCTCGGTGTATAAACTATTCAATTCCCATGCTTGATCTGCAGATGGCTGGCAGTACCCAGTGCAATGATCTTTAAGTACTTAAGCTGCTTTAGGTGAGACAAAATGTACATGGTCAGCACAGGTGCAGCTTCAGATGGGCATGAGGAATGAGTCTGCACTTCACTATGTGGCTCTGGCCAGACTATTGCTTGACATGTAGTCTGGCATGGCTTTATCTCTATTCTGGCCTCAGCCATTCAGAAGTCCTGGAATTCAGGTGTGTGACATAACTCTTAAGTTGAGTGTGTGGATGTGAGTACTCGTGGACTTGGGAGGACCAACTGTCATGTTTGCCGTGGTGTAAAAATTGGGAAACTCCACTCTTTTTTTTTTTCTTCTTCTAGACAGGGCTTCTCTGTGTTATTTTGATGGCCTGTCCTGGATCTTGCTCTGTAGACCAGGATGGCCTCGAACTCGATCCACCTGGCTCTGCCTCCCAAGTGCTGAGATTAAAGGCACCACCACCACCTGGCAGGAAACTCCACCCTTATTTCTCCTTAGCTCTTACGAGGATTTGTGTAAGTCAGTGTTCTCCAGAAACATGGGACCAATAAGATAGGTTGAAAGAGATGGGTATGAGGAATTCTGCAGGCTGGAGAACTGGGAAAGGTGATGATTCATTCCAAGGCTAGAGACCTGAGAAGGCTGGTGTGTTGGAGGGGGATTTTGCTGGTACACAAGGCACCACAATGGACAGTGCTGATAGTGAAGAGCTGGGGACAGTTGATCCAGCTCCAGAAAGCAGATTGTATACCTGCCTGTCTTCCAGTTAGCCTCAGGGAGAGGTCATGTTGCACACTTTGTAATCCTAGCAGTTAGGATGTGTTGGCAGAAGGATCAAGGGTTCAAGACCAGCCTTGGGTGCACAGTAAATCCAAGGCCAGCCTGGGCTATCTAAGCATCTCCCGAAATTAAAGAAGAAACAAAAACATATTGGATGATATGGTGAGAACTTTATTCCTAAATCCACAGATTTCAAATTCTGATTGCCTTGACCAGTGGCTCTCAACCTGTGGGAGTTAATCAACCCTTTCATGGGGGTCACATATCAAATGTCCTGCATCTCGGATATTTACATTATGATTTATAACAGTACCAGAATTCCAGTTATGAAGTAGCAGCAAAAATAATTTTATGGCGAGAGGTCATCACCACATGAACTGTATTAAAGGGTCTCAGCATTAGAAAGGTTGAGAACTACTGTCTTAGGCCCTTAGACACATCCAGACAGCACTTTGGTAACTCCGAGTATCCCCTAGCTGGGTTATACCTATGTTGATATTGTAACTAGCCACCACAGACTGCTTACTGTTGCTAGCCCTCCATATTTACATGGGTCCTTAGAACTGAATCGCTACTGTAAAACAATGAGCCAGATGCTCGATTTCATTACTAACAGCTTTCACTTCAATTTCAAATTCCAAAATTATTTAAAAACTGCTTTTCCTTTTTTTTTCCCCCCTTTCCTTTCCTTTTTTTTTTTTTTTTTTTTTAGACAGGGTTTGTGTAGCCTTGGATGTCCTGGAATTCACTCTGTAGACCAGGACTGGCCTTGGACTCACAGAGAGCCCCCTTCCTCTGCCTCCTGAGTGCTGGGATTAAAGGTGTCTGCCCCGACCACCTGGCTCTGAAAACTGCTTTTAAGGTGTTCAGCTGTACAGTTACAGAAGCTGTGTTCACATAGCAGCACTTGATGCATCACCTCAAAACTGGGGGAAAATGTTTACTGGTGAAATAGTGCCTTAGACTGACTTAGATGTGGAGTACTGTATTCATTTATTTTGTGAGCCTGGGGTAGCTTTTCAGCATTTCATTTGTAGGTTTTTGTTTTGTTTTTTTTCACATACAAAGCCTTGACTTTTATTACTTTAAAAAGATGCATATTTATTTCACTTTCTGTCTCTGTTGTGCCTTCAACACCTTGACAACAATTCTCTCCTCAATAAGGAAAGCCCGCTTGATCTTGTCACAGACACTTGGCACACATGGAACCACTGTAGGCCCTGTTGACATGCTTCTTTATCCTAGACAATCTCATTAGGGTATTCAGTCTCACAGCTGGAACCTCTCGAAGTCAGCTTGGGCACACACAGCATACAGATTTAGGTGCTTTCCCAACCTTTCTGTTGCCAGGGTTTTGTTGGAGACTGTGTTGTGGGAAAGCCTATGATGGAATGTCAAATGATAGACCATATTGAGTGCCTCTGAACATCATCCTTGGAAGAGGTCACGTGAACAGTTTCAGGGGTTTTCTTTCTAGATTTCCTTTTGGTCAATTAGATTTGTTTGATCATTTTGGCTAATACACTGCCTCAAGCTCTAAGGAAATTAAAATTTACTTAATTAGTCATTAAAATTTAACTTATATTTTTTGAGACAAATCTTACTATGTAGTTCTGGCTGTCCTATAGAAATCAGTCTGGCCTCAAACTCACAGAGATCTACCTGCTTTTGTTTCCCCAGTGCTTGGATTAAAGGTGTGTGCCACCATGCACAATGACTCCTACTCATTCTTAACTGTTGCAATTCAAAGTGGCTTTTATAATTTTACACCATTGTTTAATGAGGTACCGTGTGTGTGTGTGTGTGTGTGTGTGTGTGTGTGTGTGTGTGTGTGTGTGTGT
>CABHPR010116746.1:0-11660 GCA_902168415.1 Peromyscus melanophrys
CTGAATGCAGCTCCCTGGAAAACAGTCACAAGAAATCTAAGCGCTTCCCATAAGGAGATGGACAGGGAAGTGTTCGGTTTCCTGTTCTTACACAGAGATACGCCCAGGTGGAATGTCCTAGTTAGGTTTCTGTTGCTGGGATAAACATTACCCAAGGCATCTTGGGCTGGAAAGGGGTTATTTCACCTTATAGATTCCTGTCCATCATCAGGGGAATCCGGGACAGGAGCTCAAAACAGGAACCTGGAGGCAGGACCTGAAGCAGAGGCCATGGAGGAACTCTGCTTACTGGCTTTGCTCCCCATGGCTTCTTCCTCAGGACTTTCTTGTCGAGTCCAGGCCCCCATGTCCAGGGATAATACTGCCCATAGTAGGTAGGGCCCTCCTGCACTGATTAGCAAACAAGAAAATGCTCTACAGGCTTGCCCACAGGCCAAGCTGGTGGAGACCACTCTTCAGTTGAGGGGCTTTCCTCCCAGATGTGTGTAGGTTTGTGTCACGTTGACAAACACTATGGTGTGAGGGCGTGTTAGCACATTTCAGCCTAATCCATTGGTCTGCTTCCTGTGGCTGGAAAGTGAATGCTGTAAGCATCACTCAGCCCAGGTATCGGTCCCAAACAGGTAGAGATATTCTAGAACTAAGCTACTTTGGCAATCCTGTTAGGATGGTACTAATAGATGAGGATTTCTAAGAACCCACCACACCCCTGGGCCTGTGCTGAGGGCTTGCATGCACTGGCTTGCTGAATCCTTGGGGTCACCCCCTGCAGGGGTTCCTGGTAATATTCCCACTGCACTAGTGGGAAACATGAGCCTTCGGGAGATAAGGCGGCTTGCTCAAGGATCATGTACCTACCAGTGAAGGAGTCGGAATGTGAGCTAGGCCTGGGTGACCAAGGGGAGGTGCCCACAGTCTGATGGGGTTCTGTCTCCTCTTGTCGCCACTCTCATTCCCTGCTCCTTGCAATGACAGGTTCCAGGCTGTACTGTCCTGAGGTAGGATTGTGGACAAAGAAAGGAGCATGGCCAGATGGGCGGTGGTGGCGCACGCCTTTAATCCCAGCACTGGGGAGGCAGAGGCAGGTGGATCTCTGTGAGTTCGAGGCCAGCCTGGTCTACAGAGTGAGATCCAGGACAGGCTCCAAAGCTGCACAGAGAAACCCTGTTTCAAAAATAAAAAAGAAGAAAAGAAAGGAGCATGGCCCCAGGAGTTGGTCAGAAGGAAGAAGCACTTTGGGCCTCAGGTGCATTCAAGGCTGCCATGTGACATCTCGGTCCCGGATTCCCTGTCATCCAGTCACACAGTCCCTTCTTCTGTTTCCCTGCTTTGTCCCCCGCCACACTTCTACCCCTGCCACTTGCATTTGCACATTCCCACACTTAGACTCCGTTAGTTCTGTGTTCACACACACACATGTACACCAAGTACGCATGGCTAGCTGCACTGTGGGTGTTTGTATGTCCCACACATGACACTGTGCCACCAACATTATTCGGCAGCGTTATTTCAACTGACTGTAGTTTTAGAGTCCATGCTCACCCCAGCTGTGAATCTAGTGTTTCTCCCTGAACCCTCTTCATTTACAGCTTTCCAGTGCACGTACACACATATGCACAGACACACTCACTCACATGGGTGATTTCTGTCTGCTAGTGCCCCCGAAGATGCATGTTCTGAGAAAGTCGGGACTTGTTTTCCTCACCACTGTAACTGTAGCTCCTAAAATAGTGTGGCAGAATTAAGCTCTTACAGATACTGAAGAAATGAGTGAATTCATCTTCACCCCATGTTTATCTCTTTCTTTAATGAGGAATATCTTGGTGGGGGGGAGTATCTTTTTCACTCTATTAACACAAACACTGTCTTAGTCTTATTAGTGCTGCTATCACAGCATACCTGAGACTAGAGGGTTTTAAAGAACAGACTGATCTCCCACAGTTCTGGAAGCCTGGGAATTCCAGGTGGAAGGGCCACATCCAGTAAGAACTTTCTTCAGTCTTTTTTTTTTTCTATGTGTGTGTTGTGTGTCTGCATGTGTGTGCCTGTGTTCACACTATGTGGATGCACATGTTTGCATATGCTTGTGGAGGCCCCAGGTTGACATGGAGTCTTCTTCAATTGCTACTTTATTCACTGAGGCAAGGTACCTCAGTTGAACACATATCTCAATGATATAGCTAGTCTAACTAGCAGCTTGCACCAGAGAGCCTTCTGAGTAGGGATTGTAGGTGGGCTGCCATGCCCACTCAGCATTTACTTTGTTCTGGAGATTCAAATCCCAGTTCTCACACTTACATCACAAGTGCTTTTAGCTACCAAGCTACCACCTCTCCAGGTCCCCACCCCACCCCACAGTTTTTTAGACAGAATCTCACAGAGTAGCCCTGGCCTGGCCTAGTGCTCACTATCTAAACCTGGCTGAAGTCAACCTTGGGGTGACTCACTTCCATCTGCTCCCCCAGTTCTGGGATTACATGCCTGGTGTGGTGAGAACCTTCTTACTGGGTGCAGGCGGATAGACCAGAGTACACCATAAATAGAGAAAAGAGAGGGAAGAAATTCATCCTCCTATCTGGATCCCATACTTCTGCAGTAGTGACATTAATCCTCTCAGGACAGGCTGGGAGCCTCCTGACCTCATCACCTCTCAGAGGTCCCACTCCTCAACATTCACACTGCAGATTAAGTCCCAACACATGGACCTTGAGGGACACATGCAGCCATGGGATTGAGTAGACTGGCTGACTAACAGAGGTGTGTTCATATTAAATTCTTCCTTCTTCCACATCTCTCCCCTCACCCTGCCTCCCTCCCTCCTTCCTCCTCTCTTCCTCTTTGCATATACAGCCATTCGAGTTCTTTCTCTGTAACTCCCCACTGGACAGAAAAGCCTACTTGTGTTCCTGGAGGCCCGATCCCAACCACAAGAGGAAACCTTCCTGAAAGACAGTTGTTGCCGCGTTTGCCCTGGAGGAGATGTACAGGAACCGGGATTACACTCTTTGTGTTTATTTTGGTCTGCAGAGCATTTGTGGAGTTCTGCTCCATGTGAACTTCTGGAGGTCAGGGAAGGGGCATGAGGGGCCCACAGGGTCCCCAATGCAGGAGAGGCATGCAGCAATAATACGAAGCACTTAGAAGAAGGCTAGCTGGAAGCCTCCAGGTGCATAATGAGCGCCTGTGTGATGGATCGTTCTTCTTCCAATCATTCTAGAATCCACTGGGAACCAGTCTGACATAGACAGGATGTTTATAGTCTCAAAGAATCATCCCGAAGATATAACATCATGTGCCTCCCAGCATGACCCACTGAGAACACATTATTTATGTAGCCATTGTGCCTAAAGTTAGTCTGAACCTAATCACAAGAGACAAATTAGGCAGAGCCATGTGAGGAGCATTCTACTGACTGTGTTCTTCAGAAATGATGTGTGATACTGGGCTTGACATGTGTGTGTATGTGTGTGAATGTGCGCGCGCACACATACACACACACACACACACACACACACACACACACACACACACACACGAGGGAGGGAGGAGCAAGGGAGGGAAACCTACTATGTAAAAGACAAAAGAAGACTGAAGAGCTATTCCAGATTGATGGCAGCTTGTGGCCTGGATTGGTTTGTGAATTGAAGGGGAAGAGGGGAAATAATTCTTCTAGTTTTAGATCAGCACGACCCCTGGTAAGGTTTGAGTGTAGACTGACTATCAGATCACAGGACTAATTACTGCTGAGATTGCTGCACAGGATCATAGCTTTGTGGTAATGTGAGAGAAGCTCCTGTCCTTAGAGATACAGTATCAAACACCTGGGGTCAAATGCTCATCAAACGTTTCAACCAAAATAATGACAGCCATGTTTACAGACTGGGAGAAAGAATATCATATATGGGAACTAATGAACTGTTAGCCAATTTGAAGACCATTTGGAGTTCATACAAATGTGTATGAATGTTAGCCTGCATGCATGTCTGTGCGTCATGTGTGAGCCTGGTGCCTACAGAGTCCAACTAAAGTCAGAGTTCCCTGGAACTGGAGATATTCACAGTTGTGATCGGTCATGTGAGTGCTGGGAATTGAACCCAAGTCCTCTGGAAGAGCAGCCAGGACTCTTAACTACTGAGCCATCTCTCTAGCCCCCTTGCAAATTTCCCGTGAGGTGGTTTGCTTTTTTCAAAGTAAGCTTAAGAAAGTCTGCTCTCGTGTTAAATTCAGGGGCACAGCATGTAAGCAGGAAGGTGTAAACCTGCCATCCCAGCTACTTGGGAGGCCAAGGCAGGAGGATTGCAAGTTCAAGGCCTACCTATACTACAGAGTGAGTTCAAAGCCAGCCTGGGAAAAAAAGTGAAAAGGGGCTAGAGATGTGGCTCAGAGGTAGAGCACTTCCCTAGCAGGCATAAGACCCTGCATTCAGTCACCAGTAAGAAAAACAACACTATGGGTGCAGTCTCATAAAATAAAAAAAGAGTAGCTGGCGCATGTGATGCTGGGCGGTGTGCTGGGCATCACCACAGCTTCTGTATCTGGTAAGGGTATGATTATCATACCCACTTTACAGATGTGCAAACTCACTTGACTCGCCAGAGAGCTGGGATTTCAGCAGGGGAAGGTAGGCTCAGAGAGCCCTTCTGCACTGCTGGGGGTGTGTATATAAAAGCCTCAGGCTGAGTCACACACCTGGCCTCAAGTCCTATAGTCCCCATGTTACTGGTCACCAGACCTCAGGCAGCCTGACAACCTCAATGGCCTGAGATTTTTAACTTTGTCTTTCTTGCTTTGTGTTTTTTCACAGGTGCCTGGAGATGTTTATGCCACAGCCCGGTCACATCCTCTGGTGTTACCGGACTGCCCATGTTGAAAGGGCATGTTCAGCTCTGAGTGCCTTGGGAGGAAGTTGCTTAACCTGCGTGGAAACCAAACCCTCACTCTGGCTTCCTCTGAAAATGTTGCGGCAATTTCTGAGCTGTCAGTGGCAGAGACCTGGCAGATGTCTAGACCTGGAGCCATCCAAGTGGCCATTTTGTAATCATGGATGCATCCTGCGGGTGTGCCTTCCAGGGACATCCCGGCATTGTTTATTTATTTATAAATAAAGTCTCGCTCTGTATCTGGGGGAGGGGGAGGAGAGCTCAAGCTGACCCACAGCTCCCAACTAGCCTCTAGGTACTGGGGTACAAGTGTGCACCCCCACGCCTCACTAATTCCAGATTTTTCACAGTTGGTCTACTAAGTCTTACATTAAAGTGGGGCTGGGTTTGCCGGGTGGTGGTGGCACACATCTTTAGTCCCAGCCCTTGGGAGGCAGAAGCAGGCGGATCTCTGTGAGTTTGAGGCCAGCCTGGTCTATAGAGAGAGTTCCGGGACAGCCAGGGCTGTTAGAGAAACCCTGTGTCAGAAAACAAAAAACAAACAAAAAGAAAGTGGGGCTGTGTCCTCAGCGTCACTTTCCTTCATTGTACGTGTCCTGAGGCAGGTCTGTGTCCGCACTAAGACACCCTGAGAGGCAGGGCTGGAAGGGAGCCTAGGGCAGCTGACGGGTTCCACCATGACATTTTCACACAAGTCATTGTACTCACTCATGTCTGTGCCCCCTGCCACCCTAATCCATTCCTCAGTCCTCATGCCGTCCCCTTCCCTCCCTCAATCAGCCCCTCTTTCTGCGTTCATGTTATATCTGTGTGTATGTAGCTAAAATCCAGATTCTGATTATGAGAAAATGTGTTATTTCTTTATTCCCCATTAGCCTCTCTTCTTGTCCTTTCTCCTCTCCCCTTGTCTCTATCCCCGCACTGTTCCCCTTCTTTATTATTTATTAATTTTATACATGTATTTATTATTTATTTACTCATTTTATTAGCTTATTTATTGTGTGTGTTCATGTGTGTACGGGTATTCGAGCTCATGTGAATGTGGAGACCAGAGTTCAACCTGTGGTGTTGTTCTTGAAGCGATGCGCATCTTGGTTTTTTGTTGGGGTCGGGGAGCTTTGTTTGTTTCTACGTTATTTACTCTGTATGTGTGCACATGCCACAGCCCGTGTGTCAGGTCAGACGGCATCTTGTAGGAGTCATCATCTCCTTCCACTATTTGGGATCTGGGGATTGAACTCAGGTTTTCAAGCTTGGTAGCAAGCACCTTCACCCAGTAAGCCTTCTCACAGGCTCCTTCATAATCCCCCTCTGCTTTCCTCTCTCTGTCTGTCTGTCTGTCTGTCTGTCTGTCTGTCTGTCTGTCTCTCTCTCTCTCTCTCACACACACACACACACACACACACACACACACACACACACACACTTCTAGATTTCTCACATGAGAGAAAACCTGGACATAGACATTCTTTTGTTTGTTGGTTTTTCAAGACAGAGTTTCTCTGTCCTGTCCATGGCTGTCCTGGAACTCACTCTGTAGAGCAGGCTGGCCTCGAACTCAGAGATTCGCCTGCCTCTGCCTCTCAAGTGCTGGAATTAAAGGCATGCACCACCATGCCTGGTTGACATAGACATTCTTAAGATTTGCCTTCCACTACTCTGCACCCAGTGATGGATGCTTAGTAAGTCCTTGGGGCAGGCTGGCACATCCCCTGACTGAAGGGCCTATGGCCAGAAGGCACTAGGAATCACGTCCTTTCCATTATTCTCACTTTCCAGCTTGGCACGAGTTTGCATCCCATTAAACTGTATTTTTCATGAGGATAGCTAGCTATCAATGTGGCCCAACATAAAACTAGAAATGTAATTAAAATATTATGAGGTTTTTTTTTTAACTTGATTCCACAATTCTCAAGAATGAGCTTTGCAGACGACAGCATCACGTCACAGTGTCAAAATGTTGGAAACAACAGTGATCTTAATCTTTCATTCAGGTCAATAAACGGTGACTGGGGATGTGGCGCAGCTGGATGAGTGCTTGCCTAGTGTACCCAGGTGAGGGGCTTTAGGCGGGGGTGGGTGTCCTACACCCGCCACCTTATAAGCTGGGCCTGGTGGTGTACACTTGAAATCCCAGTGCTTGGAAGCTGGACACAGGAAGTTCAAGGTCATCCCCGGCTACATAGAAGGAGAAGGAGTACAAACTATAAAGTAGTGAAGTGGTTCCCAGCAGGCTGTCCGCCCGTGCCAACCCGCAGGCCCAAAGCTCTTCAGAGACCCCAGATTTTCATGGGTGGTCTGTCCTTTGCGCTTTCCTTCCGCTGAAACCAAAGCCAGCATGTCCCTTAGCCCTTTGTTTACGCTCACTGCACCCAGAAGCACGGTCACTGTCCCGAGGGCAGCCAGAGGCTGAGACAGCACCAGAAGACTGTCCACTTCCCATAAAGATGTCCTGTTGGGTAACGGCTCCATCCGAATGGAACAGAGGCCTGGCGGAAAACACCAAAGAACTCATTGCCACACTCCTGAGCCACAAACAGTTCTTTCACTGTATTGAACAAGCTAAGTGAAGCTTAAGATGTCTCGAACGTGACCTTTTTGCTTTAAAAACCGAGGAGTGAGGTGGCGTGACTCATGCCCCTAGTTCCAGTACTCAGGAGTGTGAGGCAGGGAGGTTACCATGGCTCTGAGGCCAGCCTGGGCTACCTAATCAGACCTGTCTGTAAACAAAACAAAACAAAAACAAAACCAAGGAGGTGGCTGGGGAGGTGACTCAGTAGATAAGAGCACTTGCTGCCTAAGCATGAGAACCTGAGTTCAAATCCCCAGCAACCATGTAAAAAGCCTGCTGACCCTGCCTGTGCCTGTCACCCCAGGACTGGGGGAGGCAGAATCAGAAGAATGCCAGGACTTTGCTGTTGCAGACTCTTTATTGAGAGGCCTTGTTTCAAGGTAATGAGCACAGGGTGGTAGAGAGGACACCCAGAATCCTCCTTCGGCCTCTGCACGTGTGCACAGGTGTCTGCATCTGTACTTGTGAGCACACCACACACACACATACCACACAACACAAAAATGAGGATACCAGCTTTTAAGACACACCAAGGAGAATAGCTTGAGAGGAAAGGGCCAATGAGAGAGGCAGCCCCCGGGGTACACAAGCCCTGCCCTTGGAGAGCAGCCAAGGCTGTTTTTTTTCTGCCTCAGGGTGCATCAGCCAGCATAGCCTTGTGAGGCCAGACAGCCACATGACAAGGGCCCAAGGAAGGAGCCTTTCAGGGCAAGGCCACAAACACAGAGACTTAGGAGGAATTTATTTCAAATCCTGAGACCCAAAGGGCCACATTAAGCTGAGAGAATGCAGCTGCTTGGCCTTTTTATGAATTCAAGCCAGGACAGGTTCCACCGGGTCCTCTGTATCCATTCAGCTGGAAGGGTCTGTTCTTCCGGAAGGGTCTGACCCCACACCTTGCAATTTTGGATTGTCTGCAATTTTGAACTGGGTGTGTCAGTACTGTCTCCTTGAATCAGGGTCACTGGGAGCAGCTGCCAAATACAGTAGTATTGGGCACAAAGTTCAGATCCCCGGAACTCACATAAATGCCTGGTGGGATGACAGCCAGCCTGTAATTCCACCCTTGGAAAGCCGAGAGAGGGGATCCTCAGGGCAAGCTGACTAGTTAGCCAGATGGACAAGCTCTGGGCCTGATTTGGAGACCCTATCTTGAAGAATAAGGGAGAAGCGTGATCAAGGAAGACTCCTGACATAGACCTCAAGTCTCCATAGGCCCACACACACATGCACACACTACATACAAGCATACTTGTGAAAAGAGAAAAACAAAAAGAGATGGAGTGTGAGGGAATGACACCTGCAACTATTCTGTAGCCTCCACATGCTAATGCACACATGCAGGTGTACCCACAGGTGTGCACCTATGCATACATGCAGATGTACCCACAGGTGCAGGCACGTACACACACATGTATGCACTTGTTGGGGCATGTGCATGCATGCACACACACAGACACACAGACACACACACACACACACACACACACACACACACACACACACACAAGCTACTATACACAGAAAGAATTCTATTAAAAAGGCAGCTTTTCTGGCCTTTTGCCAGCCCCTCCCCTCCATCCCTGTCCCTTGCCCAGGGCAAAGGGCTTCTGTGCTGTGTGCAAGCTGGGGACTTTGAGTGCAAGCCAAGGTCATGCAGCAGAGTGCAGCTGAGCATGGACTTGTCTTCTCCTCAGCATCCTCACTAAGAGCAGGTGGAAAACCCCAGTGACAAAGGGACCCTATATGTGGGGAATCAGGAACTGCTGTAAATAGCTACCTACTTTGTTAAAGGACCTACCCACTTACTTTAGAATGGGACTCGCCTGCTTGTCACACAGCAATGACAAGACCCAGAGCAGACCCTGAGCTGGCCAGAGTAGACAAGGTAGGTTAGAAGCCAAGGTGCCACTAGGTGGGCCTGCAACCCCACTGGGCACAACAGAGCTTCAACTTGGCTGCTGAGCCATTTGGACAGGTGTCTGGGAACATCCCATCCCCAGAGGGCAAAGTAGGACCCACCCTATACTGTCACTAGCCCAGTCACCACAACTTCCTCTTTGTCACTTTCACAGGCACCTTCATCCCCCAGACAGGAACTGCTGCAAGGCCCACAATAGCCATACTCGATGCGCCCTGGCTATGAGCCCAGAGGGATCACCTGAAGTCTGGTCTCAGAGCAGCTGCTACAGGCCGGCTGATGGTCAGGTGGTCAGGGAGAGCCTTAGGAGGGACAGAACAAGTTTGTTCCCTCAAGTCTGTGTGCCTGTGTGGGTCTGTGCACACCTTCCTTCCTTAAGGTGTGTCCCCTGGAGTGTGAAATTACCCATCAGCCTCAGCAGCTGGGAAGGGGAACCCAGCAACTTCCCATTCTCAAACTTCTGTAACTGGCAGTATGGAGGAGATCTTTCCTCCACCTCACTCTCAACTGGACATGGCTTTCATTGTAAGGGTATGGTGTGCCTATACCGGAACATTCTAGTTACAGGTGAAGACACTAGACAATGGAAGATTATAGCCCTTTTCACCCATACCACTACCACCATTGCCCTCCCCTGAGAGGACCGTCCTAAGAATTTCTGGGATCTCCTTCCATGCCTGCCCTGAGTGCAAATATACATATATCTTTGGTTGTACAAAAATACGTCACAGAACAAACAACATTCTGTGACTTCCTCACTCATTTCTCTGTGTCTTGGACATTGTCCAGTGTCACTAGGGATGAGGGACATTGTCCAGTGTGACTAGAGATGAGTCCATCTCCTTCTGATGTTCACCCAGTTTTAAATTTCTTTTTAAGGCCACTGTTTGTGCCAGTGAAATCATCCAAGCTACAGCTGGCCTGGGGACTGGGGTTGGGGTATGGGATCAGTCACAACAAAGTAGGGGCTACCAGACAAATGGAGCCTGGGATCCCAGCACTCCAGTGACATGTCATCTTTATAGGTGACTCTGGGCTCAGATGCTGTGTAGGTAAAATGAAGATTAGGGCCTGAGTGTGGTAGCTGCTCAAGAGTTCCTACTCTTCTGGGGTGTAGGGAAATGGCTGGGTCTGTAAAGAACTTGCTATACAAGCATGGAGACATGCGTTCAGATTCCCATGGCCAACCTAAAAAGCTGAGCATGGCGGTGTGTACCTGTAATTCCAATGCTAGTGGGGTGGACCTAGGCAGATCCCTCCATCTTGCTGACCAGCCAGACCAGACAAATCTGTGACAGACCTGTCATTGAACATCAAACAGGGTGGAGAATTGATTGTGGAAGATACCCAATGTCAGCCTCTGACATACGTGCACTCCCATCTACGTGTGTGCACATACATGCATATGCATACACACACACACACACACACACACACACACACACACACAAACACAAATTCTAAATATTCCTTTTTCTCTCCACACATTTTCCTTAAAGTTGATATTTACAGATTTGTGTTTAGGAGAGTTACACCATGAGACTGAAATTTCATCAGCTTGCCTAATGTTTTTTCTCACAGCAGCAGTAAAATAGCTACTCCAGTCCACTTCATCCCGGCACTTACCTTGTCTGATCGTGTGTTTGTGTTTATTTCTACAAGTAGCATCTCCACAGACACTCTACTCCTTAGAGTAGGAATCGTAGAGTCCATCTTTGGCATAATAATGGGACCGATTAGGATGAGATTAGAGTCTGGGCTTCCTGCAGGCCTCTGCAAGCGATGGTCAAGGCCAGCCGTGTTCATGATCTTCCTGACAAACTTGCTGCTGTGGCTTCTAGGGTTGGTACTATAAACTCAGTTCTGGCATTTTCCTGTTGAGCAAAATCTTGGCCCAAATCTCTTTCCTCCTAGGAGTAAGTTTCCATTTAAATACCCATTAGAGCTCCCATTTTCTGGAAATTTCTGTCTTTCCATTGGAGACATTGTGCCCAAGTAGCTCGGGCTTGAAGGATCAATATCCACCTTAAATAGAAGGATATACCTTCTTCTAAATTCATTTTCATGAATTATAGCTGAAACACTCTGCACTTTGGCCCAGTTTACTTGGAGCAGTTAGAGGTGATTATCTGTGCTTCCTACACCTGTAAGCTGATGTGGCATGGGGACTTCTTTGAGGACCCTGGAAGTTGTCTTCCTGACTCAGTTGGTATCCACACTTCCCAGAGGCTTCTTTGCCTTTCCCTTCCGTGTGTGTGTGTGTGTGTGTGTGTGTGTGTGTGTGTGT
>CABHPR010116749.1:0-13508 GCA_902168415.1 Peromyscus melanophrys
CTGGATCTCCCAGGAGATAGAGTCACAGGCAACTGTAAGCTGCCTGATGTGGGTTCTGTGAACCAAACTCAGGTCCTCTGCAAGAGCAGTCCACACTTAATGCTGAGCCATCTCTCCAGCCTCCCAGCCAGCTCTTAGGGAGCCATATTCAGGAGCTCACCGTTAGCATTAACATGTGCTGCTGGCATCGCTCGTCACCTGATTCACAGGACGTTTGTCTCCTTCAGGGCACACAAAAGGTAGTGTATTAGGTGAATTAAAGCCTGCCCCAAATGTGGCATGCCAAATTGCTGCACATAATGGTTCACACCTGTAATGCCCAGTCAGGAAGCTGAGGCAGGAAGAACACAATGAGTTTGAGGCCAGCCTAGGCTGCACAGTGATAATGAATTCCAGGCTAGCCTGTACTACAGAGTGAGAATGAGACCCTGCCCCTGCTACACACAGTGATGTCTTTGGGTTTGTCCCTGCACATATGACCTGACTAGTCCTCAAGTTCAAACCCTGCAGAGGTAGTTCTGGGTTACAGAGATTGGAAACTGGTAGTTCTAGCAGGGTCCATCATGAAGATTCTCACTGCACTTGCAACAGCTTCTGTTTCTACTAGCGATGTGTAGAAATGTCATCTCTATGCAGAACATTTCCCCATCCCCCAACTTTGCTGAATCTTGTTGCAAATTAATCCCAGCCCTTCTGATATCACTGCACCTTGTGGCTAACAACAAACTTCCCAAGGGGCTGAATCTTGTCTTCTAAGCTGGTCACTGGAGTTTGGCTCGCACTAGACTAGCTTACCACCTCATGTCCACTATGTGAATTCAAATATTGTCTGTTTTTCCCTCTGTCCTATCTCCTAAGATAAGTCAGCCCAAAGCAAACCCAAATTCTTCACTCTCATTTCCAACATCAGGTGGTAGAAACTTGTACGAAGTCCTAGGAAGTCAGACTTAAGCCCAGTCAGTTTTCACAGCTCTGGTGCTGGCCTCTGCAAGCCCAGACAACCGAAGGTTCAGCACATCTCACAGCCAACCAAGTTCTAACCTAATCAAGTTCTGACCAGGTTTAAGAAAGTTAGAGCTATCCCTCCATATCGAGTCTCCTCGTTTCTCCTCACGGCGTCCTCTGAACATCACCAGCTGCAGTTCCGGTGACTATTGTCAAAGTCCTTCAGAGCTGGTTGAAGTCGATTGCTCAAGCCCCTGCCTCTGCAAGGATTTGCCTTATCCTTTCTTTATATTCTAAAACTCTTCTTCTTCCATAAAGTCACACACGCCTGGATTGGGATCCCAGAGAAACCATGATCATGTGATCATAGAGACCAGGTGATTTCCAGCAGCTCAGAGAATTTTTCTCAACTCCAGTTTGGTCACTGATAAAACTGAGATGATGTTGGCTGTGGTGGCGAATATGCCTATAACCACAGCTGAGGCAGGAGGATCATGAATTAGAGTAAAACCTGAGCTATATAGGGAGAGTCTATTTTTTTAAAAAATTGAGACAACATGCTTACCTTTCTGGGCTCAGGGGAGGGTCAGGGCTAAAGGCAACAGAAAGCCTGGGTGTAGCCAGCATTAGTTTCCTTCCCACTCTCTGGCAGGGATGCACGCTCATTTTTTGTCTTTATTTTACTTTCTCCTAAGTCTATATTGTTATTCCATGTTCGGTTCCCAACAGGCCAATTCCTTCTTTATCTCTTGCTATTGCTAAACTGTAAAATTAAACAGATTTTTATTTATTTATTTGCCTTTAGGATTTGATCATTGTTAGTTGTTTTTAGAGTATTTTTTATGAAGTTCCTGTCCATTTGGGGCTTGGGTTTTGCTACCATCACAAGATGAATGTTTTAGATTCTTTCATAATTAAACCCAGGATTATTACTGAATGAGAAGCAAGCCTATCTAGGAAACAGTGGGGTCCCAACTTCTACACTACTTAAGAAGGATTAGAAGTGGCCATGGCTTGATGCCTGAGGATTATAGACACTTTCTGTCACATAAAACTGTCATCCACATCTCCGTCTCACTGCAAGCAATAAATTGTACCATCCTGAAAGTTCACAGAGCAGGCGAGAACACAAAAATGGAAGAAAGATTGAGAGCAGGTGCTGTGGGAGAAGAGAAAAGCAATTTTGCCTTCAGATGCCCTGATTCGGCTGTGATAATGCCCACTTCGGAACTGTCCATCACTCCTGGCTTCGGTCAGACGACAGTCTGACCCCAGCACCCAGGCAACAAAGGGCAAACTATGCCATATTCAATTTCAGCTGATCTTTGAAGGGAGGAAGGATTGGTTTGGTTTTGTTCAGGCAGTCTGTTGAGAGCACCACACAAACCCCAATTTTTCATTTTTGACACATTAACACTTTATGGTGTAAAGCAAGAAGCAAAGGAAAGAGTAAGGCCTCGCTAGCCAAGATCAACCAACCCGTGCACACCCTGCTCAGGGTCCTGGCTGCTGCTCCCCATCTCCACAATTTAACTTCCATTCTGGATCCACTTTAAAATGGTGTTTTCAGTGGCCAAGGGATTGGAGGTGGGTGGGGGAAGTGGGGGTTGGGGGGGAGAAATAGCTCAGCGGCAAAGCCGTGCTTAGCATGCTCAACCCCAGCACTACCAAAGCCCCCAAATGAAAATTAAGTGAGCTGATGACTACCAGTTAGAAATTATATTAAAAGTGTGTGCACGCCCACCGAGGGCACAGCCATTTTCTGGGCAAAAAGTTTCAATTCTATTCCAATCATTTACACGTGGTATGTGTAATTTGTGTTTTAGAAAATATGTTGTTGGCTGCAGGCAGTATTCTAGTTACTGCCCAGCTTGCTGCCTTTTTGTAGGGTACTAAAAAAAACAACAACATAGTTTTCAAAAATGAAAAACTGAAGGAAAGCAGGAAAGAACGAACAGAGAAAGAGTGAAAGCAATTATTAAGGAAAAGTAAAATCATGCTCCTCAACAGTCTGAAGACTTGTATTTGTCAGCAAACTAACCCTCAATGTTCTTCAGGCTCACTCTGTCTTTTTCTTTCTTTATTTTCTAGCAGTTGCTTCTGTATCAGTTCAGGTCCTTTAGGAACAGATGCCAAGGGGCTAGAAATGCAAAAGGCACATCAGGAAAAACAGCTGTGAAGTACAGAAAGCGAGAGGTCAGGGTGGGGTGGGGTGGGGGGTTACGACCACAATGCCGATCCGACACTTGAGACAAAGGAGAAGAAAAAAGGACAGAGAAGGCACTGGCCTGCAGGGCTAATCTGACCAAGTCTTGGCTAGTATGACGGGCCATGGGCTAGACAGCATGGCTTCCACATCCCACTGTGCTCAGCCAGCAGCAGCCTGGGGTGAGCACAGTTTGAAGGGTAGGCTGCAGCAGACCCACAGCTCATTAGTTGGAGGCCGGCTGCCCATTATGTTCCTCCCAGTGGCGTCTCTGTGGGCCAGATCTGAATGGTACCGCCTTTTAAGTCCCCTTTGGAGTGAAATGCCCATCCACACAGACATATGTATCCGTACAGACACACATATAAACTATCCCTCCCCGTAAGCAAGAGAGGTAAATCAACTGTGTTCTAAGATTCTAGTGAAGTCTTCATCTTTCTATGGAGGGGAATCAAAGATTTTATCAACCGTTGATGAATTCTAGGTATTGGTTTTGAATGGATGCTAATTCCTGGACCCAAAGCACCACAAGAGACGAGTGGTCGAAGAGAAGAGGTCTAGTGGTTGGGTAATAAAGTCTGTGCTCACATCTACCTTACAGGACCCACTCTGTGGTTACCTCCCTTGTTCTTTGATGCATCCCTGAAGTAAACGCGCAGAAACTGGTATAACCGCCATCGTGCAGTGTGGAGAAAGAGCTAACGCTGTAGGAAGGTCACACTGAAGCCCTCAGGTGGGTCCCCAAGAAGATTGCTACCACTGAAGACTTTAAAGACACAGGTGTGGTGGCTCTAATATTCCCACTGAACTTGTATGGCCTTTGCGAAAGGTGTATTTATCATGGGCAGTGTGCATGGATTAGTGGAGACTCAACCAGCCAATGCCAATCACATCTGATGCTGGAGATGGAGCAAGTTGAGTAAATCTCACAGCAGGCATCTCATCCACAGTAGATCTTAGGCTACCTTCCCCTTCACACCAATCTCAAGGCACACTACAGTATACCTTCCTTTATCTACTTCAGGGCTGTTTCAAGTCTCTTGCTTTTTATTAGCCTAGTCCACAGGAATCTGTAGTGTCTCTTGATAAATTGTGCCCAAGCAAGACGTGGATACCTCTATGCTTCTTCCTCATATTCTGTGCCTCTGGTGTAGGGCCAGGGATAGACCTCAGTTGGCACGGTGAGTACACACAAAGCCCTGTGCTGGATCCCTGGCACCACATAAACTAGGCATGGCATTACACACTGTAGTAGGACAGGCCTACAGGGTCGAGGAAACTGGCTCAAACCAATGGCCAAGGCATGCACATAATAGACTTCCTTATGAGCCAACCTGGAGTCTGTCTAAGGGCCTAGCAACAGGCGCTGTCAGAGTTCCTGATTGTGCCCAGCCAATGAGGGATGACCACGCAATGTCACCAGATTGGGACACAGCCTGGGTGCTGGGAGGAGGGTGTATAAGGCTTTTCCCATACTAAATAAACAAGTCTGCTGCTTGCCCTTCACATGACTCCCGGTGTCTGTGTTATTGATGCCGTGCCTTCTCACCCCCTCCCCCGAGGGAGCCGTTAGGATCCAGCAACAACGCATACCCGTAATTCCAGCATGTGGGTGGTAGAAACAGGAAGATTAGGAAGTAAAACCAAGTTTGAAGACAACCTGGGATACAAGAGACCCTGTCTCAAAAATAAATAAATAAATACTAAACTTTGCAGACTAAGGCAACAATCATTGTTAGATAATCTACGATTTTTTTTTCTCATGAAAGTTGAGTTTCTCCATGAAAGTCAGGCATGTTTTGTATGACTGTATAATGTACCTCATGAGTCATGTAAACAAATCTTTAAAAAAAATGTTTATTTTTATTTCTTATATATGACTGTTTGCCTGAATGTATGTATGTGCATCATGTATGTGCCTGGGACCCTTAGAGTCCAGAAGAAGGTGTCAGAGGCCCTCTAGAACTGGAGTTATGGATAATTACAAGCCACTGTGTAGACGCTGGGAACCAAACCCAGGTCCTCTAGACAAGCAGCTATCACAGACTATGAGAGGTCCTGCCCCTCGATTGCCCACTCGCAGGGTCCGAGAAGAATTATGATCAGCTGAAAATCTAATCTTTGATGATGTTAAATGAATCTAGGTACAGGAAACTCTTAGTCTACATACTTTACTCTTCTGAGTCAGTTCTCTCTACACAGCTTCTTTTCTGCCCTCAGGCTTAGCTCTTCTCTGTCCCTTCTTTTCCTGTCCTCTCATAGCCCTAACTAAGCTCTTACGCTTTCGATCTCATCTTTGCTCTCCATCTTCCCTGCCTCTTCTCCTCTCCTGACCTGATTCAAATCCACCTACAGTCTACAAAACTTTCCTTGCTCCTCACTCCTTGGCCCAAGCCTGTCTGCCTTACCATCTACAGAAACCCTGCCTTGTTCTCTTCTCTTCCAGACTCTGACTGGGCCAGGAATTCTGCTCCAGCCTTTACTGCACCTGGTTATGCAAAAAAAAACTCTTTTGTCCTGAGTCAGTAGCTCTGGCACACCACTAGGCCTGAAGGAAGGGGATGGTCTGAGCTTCATTTGCACAAGAAACAAAGCTCTGCATCTACAGTCTGCCTGTCTCCTAGGCTCTGTAGGGGTGTTACCTAGTGGATCAGCAGTAGGTCTGAGAAGCTTATACTGTTTGCCATATGACTCAAAGTAGCATATGAGTGCACAAGAATCTCATAACATAAGACAACTGATATATTAAAAGCTGAATAACACCAAATATTCCCTGATAAAGGGCTTCCCTCTAGAAAAATTCCTTGACCTTTCCAGGTATAGCTTTATTATATACAGCTGAATCTCTGTAATATATTCTTGCAGCTTGCAGCAAGTAGCCAGTGCTCTTAACCATGGAGCCAGCTCTCCAGCCCCAAGCAGATCTTACTGCTAGATGTACAATTGCCTTGGACGACTTCATGATTGTCTGGTTGACTTCACATTTCCTATGAATTCAAGAGCATTTTTAAAATCCTGTGAGGGCTATAAAGTTCCAACTGTCATGCTCTCAGAATTTGACTATATTTGGAGGTAGGATCTTAAAAGAATTGAATTATAACAAGGCCACGAGGTTGGTTCCTAATCCAATCTGACTGGCCAGGGAGTGAGTACCCAAAGAAAGCCCACAGAGAGAGAGAGAGAGAGAGGCCTCCTGAAGAACCAAGCAAGGGGACTCTAAGGAAAGTCACTTGGCTGATCCTTGGCTGGGATTGCTGGCCCGAAGAACTGTGGGAGAATTTGCTGTTTAAGATGCCCAGTCTGCAGTATTTTCTTAGAAGAGTAGAAGACTAGTGCATAGCCTATGATATCAAAAGATAATGTGGCCTTAAAAGCTTTCAGTGGTAAAGGGCACGGAGATCACAAGAGTGAAAGTGCCTTTGCCTTTGTGTCTGTTACGTTGTGTTTGTGTGTCTGTCAGTCTGGGGTCCTGTCTGACCTGTCATCCTTCCAATAGCAACAACTCTCTCCAGGTTTTGTTTTCCATATGGCTCTTTCCACCTGTCTCCAACCTCTTCCAATTAACTAGGTAGTTAATCCTATGATACTGTGTTTGCTACTGTCCCAGCAGCTTTACCTCTGTGAACTACTCTAGGCTCACAGTGACTTAAGCCTAAGGGAGTTACCAATTTGCTTGTTTTTGAGATAGGGTGTTATGGAACCCTGGCTGGCCTCAAACTCTCTAAGTAGCCAAGGATGACCTTGAACTCCTTACCCTCCTGCCTGCTCTTACCCATGTTCGGGGTTGCAGTACTTACTGCTTTCTATCCCAGCCTTGTAAACATGGATTGGAAGGACAAGGGGTTACATAACTTGCCCCAGATGCACTGTTAGCAAGTGATAGACATCAGATTTTAGCCCAAAGTATACTTCTGCAGCTTGTGGTCAATTGCTGTGCTATTCCAGATTTAAAAAAAAAAAGTCTCAAATATTTTACATTGGAATGGATTTTTACATACTGATACAAATTTAAGGTTATTTTTGTTATATTGTATATATGTTTCTACTCTTGTTTAAGAAATTTTTGCATATTGATACAAATAAAAGGTTATTTTTATTATACTGTATTATATGTTTCTATTTCTTGTTTAATGTCTTGTACCTATGCAGTTCATTTAAAAATGTAATATAAAATAAAAGCTATTAAGTATAATAAAGAAAGACAGGTTAATAGTTAGTCATTTATAACAATCAAACTTTAGTCATGTTAGGTATGTTTTCAAGGTCAAACAGATATATTTTAAATAGGTGGTCTTCAAACACTTCAGAGTCCTACAGAAGATGGCATTTAAACATTTTAATAACACAAGGCTTTTCATGACAGTGAGACACATCTGCTCCTGGCAGCACCAATCTACTTTAAAAAAAAAAAAGATGACAGGCATTGAAGAAGCTCCAGATGGAGTTTGCTTTCAAGTGTGGTAAAGTTAGTTATTGGGCAAGAAACTGCCCTTGCTTCAACTGCTAACAGTATGTTGTCTAAATTGAACAAGCAGGATACAAAAGAAAGCAACTGTCAAACTTTGCCAAGACAAGGTAGGACAGTCCTTCAAAATTCCTGCTTCATAGAAAAGTCTGTCAGATATTCTAGGCCTGTAGGCTGAAGATGGATGCTCCAACATTGCAAAAGAAACTTGGGTAACTGTCCAGGCAGCTAGATGTCTCTGTCATTTCTATAGTTTTGGAAGTTGTTTGCACTGCATTTTCTGTTTAATCAGGTAATAGTATATCCTTCTTGGATCTTTGATGGGGTTGAAGACCAGATAGTTATAGTTACTGTTTTCCTTAGTTAGGATAGAAAGTGAATTAGGTACAAAACTTTGGGCTCACCAAGATAGGATAGATAAGGGAGTATTTTTTTCTGAATTTCCCAAATACAAATGGATTAGACATTGTGAATGTAATTCTTACCTGATAATTGTTCTTATTGTATATAGTTTCTCAGAAAATTGGGACTCAATCTACCTCAAGACCCAGCCATACCACTCTTGGGTAAATTATATATTTTTTAAAAAACCATCTCTTTGGGTGATAGTTGAATTCCATGCACACATCATCAGAAGTAGCTACACACTCAGGACTTCCAAATTTGAATTTTTTTTGAATGTTTACGAACAGGAAGTGAGACTTGACAGTGTAATATGCTTTTCCACATGTGATAACCAACCCCTGGCAGATCTTCCTTCAATGCTTGTGAATGAGAAGTCAAGGTACATGATGCACATTTCACAGATTTGACAGATGAGGAAATTGAGTCTAGGATAGGCTGGCAGCCAGCAGGATTGTGAGAGTGTCCTTGCAAGGGGGGGGGGAGGTGTTCTCCCTGTGCTGCAGGGCTGTTGTGGAATATTAGTTTAAAATGTGTTACATTCATTTATGCTGTGGAATGTTTGTTTAATGATGCAAAGATGTGTTGCATTCTTTTATGTTACATTTGTTTAACTCTGAAAAGGTGTGTTACTTTGCCTGCCTAAAATATCTGATGGTCTAATAAACAGCAGAGCGGCCAATAGCAAGGCAGGAGAAAGGATAGGCAGGGCTGCCAGGCAGAGAGAATAAACAGAGAGGAGCTAAGCGTGAGAAAAGGAGAAGGAGAGGAGGACACCAGGGGCCAGCCATAGAGTAAGAAGGGAAGAAAGACCGGTCTTAGCTAGGCTTGTTTCTAACCAAGGTTTCTAAGGTAGAAGAGAAATGGGTTAATTTAAATTGAGAAAAGATGGTTAGAAACAAGCCAAGCTAAGACCGAGCATTTATAAGAATAAGTCTCTGTGTATTTGGGAGCTGGGTGGCGGCCCCTAAAGAGTGAAAACAAAAAGAACCAACTACAGAGGGCAGCACTCCAGCTCCTGCACATCTGCTGCTTCTCAGGGAAGGGACAGCGCACACTACAGTACCAATGCTAGTACTCGGAAACTTACTGATGACGCTGGAGCCTGTGAAGAAGTTAGAAGCTGCTCCTCAGCCTTGGCTGCATTATGACTCAGCATTTGTGAAAGGAAACAGGATGCAAGGCACTGCCTGTGTGACATTTTCCTCCATTGGTTTTTTTTGGGGGGGGGTGGTCCTCCATATATGGCTCCAACTCGATCCTATTTAGTGAATGAGGCCTGACAGAGGGCTGAATAAAAAGCTCCCCACTCCCCACCGAAACGCTGTCACAGCGGCTCAACCTAGGCTCCAGGGGAACTTTGGCAAGCGGAAGAATCCTTTGTCTTCAGACTGTGACAAGAGGGGGAAAAATCCCAAGTATTCAGCTGTGCAGCATCACTCAAGCATGCCTTAATGGGGGAAGGTCTAATGAGGAATGTGGTCTTTGAAAGCTCTAGCATTACAAACCCCCCAACGCATTCTCACTGTACAATGCTACACGCTTATAATTAATAGGATTCAAACAACAAGCCAGAGATTATGTTACCATTTTACCCAGTTTGCCAGTCACATATGCTGCTTCTCATTACTGGTTATGTTCAACAAGACATTGGTCTGTTACTACAGTTAAATGAGTAAGAGAAAACACCCCTATTCTTCGTGGATTCTATAGCGGTTACAGGAAGAAGAATAAAAGGCAGCCTTAAACTACTGAGTGAGTAGAGCCACACAGGGCCCTCTCTACCCCCACCTTCACGCCTGCTGTTGACCTCTGAATGGATTCCCTTAGCTTTCACGGGAGCTTAGCTTAGCTTTCACAGGAACTGGACTAAACCCTGTTTTTCCAAACATGGGGGCATGGATTTCCAGCAGGTACCATTCCTGCATCCCCCTAGGATTTCTTCCCAATTACTTCAATAGCCTTCATCTCCCACACTGTGTCTCATGGCGGGCAGCGATGCTTACAGTTTTAAAAGAACAGGTGGGGGTGTGGGGGACTGCAGAAATGCAAGGCTGCCGACCAGAGTTCAGCTCTCCAGGACCCGTGTGAAGCCAGATTTAGTTGCACCTATCTGTAACCCCAGCACTGCTACAGCAGGATGGGAAGTGGAGGTGGTGACCAGAAGTTATTGCTTAATGTGTACGTACAGTTTCAGATATACAACGAAAATGGTTTTTACTTTACATTAAAAAAAATCATACTATATGTATTTGTGTGTGTGCATGGGTGTGTGTGTGTGTGTGTGTGTGTGTGTGTGTGTGTGTGTACACACGCTGGCCATGGCTTGTGTGGAGGTCAGAGGACAGCTTATGTGAATCAGTTCTTTCCTTCTGCCACATGGGCTCTGATGATCCAACTCAGGTCCTCAGGCTTGGCCACTGATTCCCTTACCCACTGAAGCATCTCTCCAGCCCTCACTTAAAATCTCTCTCTCTCTCTCTCTCTCTCTCTCTCTCTCTCTCTCTCTCTCTCTCTCTCTCTCAGAGGGGGGGGGTGTTAAGAAACAAATGGATTCAGATTTTTATCTTTGCTGGTCCCGGGATTATCGAAACATATTTTTGCCTTCATCAATTAAAATAAAAGTTCTATATTTGTTCAGTGTTAGAGTACTTGCCTAGCATGTGTAAAGTTTGAGTTCAATTCTCAGAATTGTGTGTGTGTGTGGCAGGGGTAGGGGGTGGGGGGGTGGATTACCAAGAAGGAGGAGAAAGATTTAAAAAAAAGAACATTCTTTTCATCTTATACTAAATTCTTATCTTTTAAGTAGGTCTACTCTTAATTTTTTAAAATTTTGTTTCATGCTTTCAATGGTCAGTTAATTTCTTCCTTTATTTAAAGTATCCCACTTAAGCGTGGCTTACATGCAGTAAAATGCACAAATATAAGGTTACAGTTTATATTAGCTACTTTTATTGTTGATTTGATAAAATACCTGCCTAAGGCACTGAAGGAGGTAAGGGTTTGGTTCACAGTTCAAATTCGGTCCATGATAACTCGGAAGGCCAGTGGCAGGAGTCTGGGGTGGCTGGTCACTGTGTCTCCAGTCAAGAAGTATAGGAAGACGGATGTGAGCACCCAGCTCAGCTCCCCTTTGACTTTTATTAGATCAGGACCCTATGGGCTGTTGTCACCCACATTCAGGATGGGTTTTCTTTCCTCAGTTAAACCTCTAAGACAAGCTCAAAGGTGTGTCTCCTACGTGATTCCTAATTCAATCAAGTTGGCCATCATATATTCAATGACTTTAAACAAACACATATATATATACCCAGACACCCTGGTCCAGGAAGACATAGAATATTCCCATCACCCCACCAACCACAAAACAGTCCATTATTCTGATTTTTGTCACCAGTGATGAATTTTGTCCACTTAAAAATCCATAGTTAGAATTAAGCATATGTTATTTTTGCTCTCTTCCATTCTGCACAAGGCTCTTGCAATGACATCCACTGAATGGTACAATCACATCTTCATAATCACCTTGAAAAATTAGGCTTCCAGAATTTCTTCTTTGAGACCTTCATTTAGGTCATCTTCTACAAGATGTTAAATTTCAGTTAATTAAATAAATTCGGAATGCTGAAGATGGTGGATAACAATTTATGATTCTTAAATATTTATAGTTTCCTTTTGTTTCATCTCATTTGTAACAAGAATAAAACTAAGGTTTTTTTCTTTCAAAATTCATCGACCTTTTACTTTGTTTACAGAATTACGTAACTATTGTCACAATCTATTTTCAGAACATAAAAATTGTCAATTTTCATTTTTGAAAAGAAACCTTGGAGCTGGGAGTATAGTCCCAATTTAATATCCAGAATAATAATTAAAAAAAAAAGAAACCTTGTAGGTAGGTATATTATTCCACTCCTACCTGCCTCCCCACCCCATCTTAGGCCACCATCGATCTACTGTGTCTTTTTAGATTTGTCTTTTCTGGGCCTTCTCATATAATGGAAAGTGTTATATAGAACACATACATACATATATATATATATATGTATGTGTTCTTTTGTGCTGCTTCTTTTATTAACCATCAGGTCTCTTGAGGTTCATCCACACTGTAACATATTTCAATACTCAGTTCCTTTTTCCTGCCAAGTTATATTCCATTATGTTCTACACTATGTACAGCCAATGGCCATTTGGGTTTTTTACATTTATTGGTTAGTGTGACATAGTAAGGTCATGGACATTTAAGTCTTTGTATAGACATATTTTTGGATGTGTTATTGGTTTTAAAAATTATATTATTTTCGGGCTGGAGAGATGGCTCAGAGGTTAAGAGCACTGCTTGCTCTTCCAAAGGTTCTGAGTTCAATTCCCAGCAACCACATGGTGGCTCACAACCATCTGTAATGAGATCTGGTGCCCTCTTCTGGTGTGTAGGGATATGTGCAGACAGAACACTGTATACATAATAAATAAATCTTAAAAAAAATTATATTATTTTCAATTTTTATGTATGTGAGCATCTGTGTATATATATGTCCACATAGAGTGACAGGCAGTTGTGATCTGCTGGATGTGGGTGCTGGGAATTGAACTCAGGTCCTGTGCAAGAGCTGTATGTGCTCTTAACTGCTAAGCCATCTCTCCAGTCCTGAACTCTCTATTTATTTGTGCATATCATTGTATAAAGTGATGGGCTTCATCAGGACATTTTCATAGAAGTATATCACGTATTTGGCCACATTCACCCATTATCTTCTCCTCTCCTTCCTTTTCCTGAACAGCTCCCTACTACGTTTTAGGAGTGTGTGTGTGTGTGTGTGTGTGTGTGTGTGTGTGTGTGTGTGTGTAAAATCTAGGTTCATATGAAGGTTTTAAAATGTATTTTTAACTGGTACGTAAAAACATTAAAATTATACAAATGCAGGGTACCATGTGACATTTCAGTACATGTACATATTGTAAATATTTAAGTCAGGTTAAAAATACCTGCCTCCTCAAATTTACCATCTCTTTTTGGTGAAAATATCAAGTTCTTTCCTTGCTGCTTTTGACCTCTGCAGTACACTAAGATCATCAGCACTCGCCACGCTGTGCGATACACGCCAACATTGATCCCACGGTCTCTACCTCCCCCCTGGCCTCCTCATCACTGTTGGTCTCCACCCTCCCCCTGCCCTCCTCACCTCTGTCATCAGAGGCTGGCCTGCTGCAGAAGCGCTATAAGTGATGCATGATTCTATTCAAATATGAGTTTAGAAAAGACTGGACTCACATTTAGTTTCTCCTCAACTGTCTGTTTCATAGACTTAGTAATGAATTACGTGACAAGGAATCTACTCATTATTCTGTCCATTCAGGAGTAAGTTTAAAGCAGGCTAATGGCTGTCACACGGAGCAACTGCTTGTCAGTCTTCAGTGAATTCAACAACAAAACAGTCAACTGGGACCGGACAACACAGAGAGCTGAATCACGTCCACGTTGTTTGAAAA
>CABHPR010116750.1:0-17890 GCA_902168415.1 Peromyscus melanophrys
AAATAAACATTACTGAGGCATAGTCAAAGAATATCCTTAATATAAAAAGCCAAGGTTCCAGAATATTTTAGTCATAGCCCAGTATTCCAAATTCCAAATTGCAGAAGTCAAAATTCTTATATTATGGTGATATGCTACATTCCCAACCCATAAATCATGGTCCCCCAACTCCGTCCCCTAATTTTAGTACTGAGAGCCAAACCTAGTTCCACTGCAGTGCATAGAGCTACTTGGAGTCATTCTTTATACTTTTTCACCCAGTCCAGAAATTTATATAATTAATACTCAAAATATATAAACATATGCTATCTGATGGACATTCATCTTGATGCAGCAATGCATTGAGTTTGTAACAAATACCAGGGTCAATCACAAATTTCTTTTCTACATTCTTCTGTTGTAAAGAACCATTGACAATGTTGGTTCATAGGATTATTAGGGACATGAATGATAAGTTTTTGAAAAAAATTATTGCACATACTTGTTTACTATTATTTCTTCAGTTCTGTGTTGTATGGCCTCAACACCACATTGAGTTTAAATTTTGTTAATTAATTCAACACTTAGGAAAACACATTATTTCTAATTCTGGTCCTAAACCCAACTATAACAGAGCTTAACAGATAAGCAGAGAACAAATATGTCAGTGGTTGTAGTGTTCCTCTAATTATTCTATTTTTCTTTCTTCTAACTGACATGACTTAAATGGAATAAGAGATGATTATAGTACAAGGCAGTTCTTTATACCTAAGTTGTCAGATGATATATTGTTTCTCACATTAAAATATGAAGTTTAAGGAAAAATGAGCAGAAGTTTTAAAAAAATTGATAGTCTTCGTATGCCAAAGAAGCACCCACCAGTTTGCATATGATAGTTACTTCAGTCTGAAATAACAAATAGATAATAAACTTCTCATTTTTGTTTACTTTTGAGAAGATAAAATATAGAAAAGGGTGTTAAAATATATGACCCAAACTTCTACTAATTTATTTATGGGGAAAAAAACAAAAGCCATAGAGTCAAATGCCATGCCTAACTTTTCACAGTTGATATGAACAGATTTGAACACTTGGTGTTCACAACTAGTGATCTTCCAGTGCATGTGTGATATCATATGCCCTGAAGTCTAAATTCAAATTGTTGCTTATGCTTTTCTTAGAAATTTTACTATAAATAGATGCCAAACTTGACCAATTTCTGCATCTATTGAGTATATAATGTGGTATTATCTTTTATTCTATCATAGTGATATATGACATTATATTTCAGGTGCAAAGCTCCTTGGACATGGTGTATAATTCCACTGATATACTATTGAATTGTAGTTAGTGTTTTATTGAGGACTTCTGTTTTTATGTTCTTCAATGATATATTGGAAACTATTACCCTTCTGTTGATGAGATGATAAAGCTCTTTATGTGTCTTATTTTAATTAATGTATAAACACAAAATATGTGTGTTCAAATATTTGATTTTGCCACTATATCTTTTTACTATTTCCCAAGTCATGGACTGTAATTCCTCCCTTTTTCCTAAATAAAATCTTAACTAGTGATTTTCTACACCATGTTTGCTGGCAAGTGTGAAAACCAATAACATGAGTCTAGACTGATATCTGAATCACAAATCAAGTTGCTGAATTGGTTTTATAATTCATAGTTATATCTGATACATCTTCACTGTCCTAAGACTTGGTCACAAGGGCCCTAAGTTCTATGCAATATTATTTTTCTACCTTGCATCTCTATTTTTCACTTCATTTGTATTGCACTCTTCATTTCATCATTAATCAAGCTATTTTTAGTCACAATACCAAATAGGCACTGCAATATGAACGTCTGAGTCTGTGCAATTTTGAAATCTGACAGAAATATGTGTAGCAGTAGACCAATAGCAGAGTCTCCTCACAAAATGGGTATCTAATTACATGCCCAAAACAGCCTGCCTGCTGAGACTTCTTTCTCTCATTCAGTCAAAAGCCTATATTGACACTTGCCATGAGCAAGGCAGCTCCTGTGTCAGGGGAACCTTCATCTGGGATGGATAAGATGCAGAAAAGCTGTGTGAAATGAAGTCACTCTCATGGGGCTCAAGGTCTGCTGAAGTCTAAGCTCTAGGCTGAGCTTTAGTCTGAAATGCATGTCAAAAGCAATGGAATGTATTTTTACTGAATGTCACCAGGCACAAAAATCCCCGGTACTTATGTGAGTGGTCTGGACATTTATCCACACAGAGGTCTAAATAGCTCTCAAATGTCTTGCCGTATTTTATTAGAACCATTGGGTATGAATGAAAGTACTTAATATTGAACTAACAGGCTAGAGCCAAAATTTCTAAAGCCATGCTATTCACCGTGATAGGTGCATACAGGCATTACATTCAAGCAAGCAGAATTGATCTTTGTATAATGCCACTGGTAGTTATAGAGTGGGGATGTATTATTGAAAATGTAAAGTCCAAGGTAGAGACCAACTTCTAATGGTTTTATAAGTATTCCAACCATTGTTTACCAAATATGAACATGAACGTGCTTTCTTCCAACCACATTTATTCTCAGGGACACTGATGGAAATAGTTCATCTGCAATGTATCCATGAGGCAATCCAGACCCCATTCCACATACTGCCATTGCATAAATACCCATGCTTCCATTGATACTTGAAGGTTAATGGAAATATTTATTGACAGCTGCAAGAAGGGGCTGGCAAATAGATCCTTTCAATATGTGAATAAATCTAAGAGCTCCTCTGCAACAGTGTAAGGGACAGAATGTGGAAGTTATCTCTAAGGGTAGAGCATTGAGGCAAGTGAAGCAATCATTGGCTGAGATAAGGTATACTGTTGCACAGTTGGTAGTAAGCAGTTTAACATGTTGGTTGAGACTTTAGCCTTCTCTTCTAGTTACCTGTACAATAAGTTCAATAACAGAGTACACATGGTACGAATGTTGAAGGCTACACAAAGCTTAATTACATTGAATCCCTCTCACCAAATAATTAAGATACAGCTTCTTCTCACACTGATGAATTAACAAAGGAGACTAACACTGAGTCTCCAACATGCAGCTCTTCCTGAGACCATTTCCAGTCGTCGTCCCCCCCCCCCCCCCCGTCAAGAAAGATTTATCAGATCCTTTGTACCTGACAAAGGTGATCCATCAATTCTTAGTAGAATGGATATATTCTGAAGTTACAGCCTTTCTTGCTGAAAGACCTCCTCATACACTCCGATTTTACAACATAAATCCTTCAAAATTTCTCGTTAGAGCAATGGATAGCTTATGAACACAGATGTCAATCCAAATCACGAGACTCTCCTCCTTTCACACACTAGCTAGGAGACCCTGAGTAGCTGGATTAGTAGGACAGAAAGACAATCATGCATCTAATACATCCCATGACAATAACACCACTGAAAACAAAGACTGAGCACTTGGGATATAGCTCACTTGGCAGAGTGCTATTCAATCCAAGCTGCTTTTGATGGTGATATTTTAACCCAGCAACAGAAACTGTAAGGGACAGCGCTTGCCAGTCTGACAGACTGCATGGATAGTGTGTCCCAGGGATACTCCCGTCTCTGCCTTCCTAACACAGGAATTACAGACACTTGTTACTGGGCCAGTCTTTATGTAGGTGCATGCTGGGGGTCTGAATTCAGGTCCTCACGCTTGTGTAGCAAGCACTTTACTCACTGAGCCATTAACCTAGTCTCTAGTGTGCATTTTCTAAACAATGAATGTATACTGTTTTAAATCTCTGTGTCCACAGTGAGCTACCCACTAAACATCTGTAGATAGTTAATGGCTCAACTAGAAAATAAGTATGTTTTAAGACTTTTGTAGGAAACAATTGTTATTAAACTGCAATAAACAAGCATCAAATTCAGAATGGAGAGAGAAAAAAAGTGAAACCTCATTATATGCTCCAAATTCAAGCCAAGGAAAAAGCTACAAGTAAGAATAGCAACTTTTATTTGAAAATACCACAAGTTTCATGTTGGATGAGATGAGAAGTCTTGCTAAGAGAGTATAATCCTACAATGTCTCTTGCAATCTAGAGAACATGGCCTTGGCATCGTACATTTTTTTCACTTAGTAGGAATAGCCTACTAAGTGATAGTTGATATCAACACCCATGTCACTTTTTGAAACACTAATTTCCTTCCAATAGTTAGTTATGTTGGATCCCTTTCAGGAAAACCTTTCAATTTTAATTATAACAGTTGCTTTTTCATCAGATCAGCAGAGCATGAATTTAATAGTGAGAACCAAGTTGCTGTCATGATGCCTTAATTAAAATATCAAGTTAGAATCTCTTCACTGATACTCCTGACCATTCTCTAAAACTAAGATTCCCAAATATAGGAATTATTTCCATATTGACATGACATGAATTTGAAGAAAAAATTCTAAGTCATAAAATGAATGATTATTTAGAAAAGATAATATTCTCAAATAAACAGAATATTTTTATATAATTCAAGGTCTTGCTTGAGTTTTTAATCAGAAATGCTTACTGGTCTTATAAAGAAATATTTTATGATATAGCCCAAGAATTATTTAAACAAAACTAAATGAACTGACTGGAATTATAAATCATTGACCATTAAGAACCCTCATTTTTATTGAAAAATTAATTACTTACTTTTAAAATAGATGAGGAATGATATAGAATAATGCTGAAGTATCCTTACATGGAGCTTTTTTTTTTTTAACCATAGTAGATCTGTTGATAAGAAGACTCTTTTCTCTTCAAAAATAATTATTTGAATTATGTAAGATATTATACAGGCACTGAAAATGCTTAAATGTATTAACAGATATTCTTTATATGACAGTGAGTAAGTTAATGTAATTTTGTGACTAACAAATTATTTATTTTCATTTACCTTAAAAAGATTAATAATTACGGTTACTAAAAAATGTTGCAGGCTTTAAAGTTCATCATACTACGATGGAAACACCTGTAACCTGAAGGTTAGAGCTGTAGAGCAGAGGTAGGACACTTGACAATCTTGTTCGGTGTCCAGTTTTCAAATATCAATAAGATGTTAGGGAAAAAACATGATAATCCTTGAAGGAAGGAATCTGAATTTGATTGACAACTGCCCATCACCATTTGAGTAAGCAGGTAATTCATTCATTTTTTAAATGATATTACCTCTTCCTTTTTTCCCTGAACACTGGACAATATGAATTTTTAAAGGATAGGTACCATCTATTGAGAACAGTAGATTTTCATCTATTAAAGGCAATACTGAACATCAAAGAAAAATTCTGATCCTGAAAAAAAAGAAATAAAAACATATTCTTTAAATTTCCACGTCAAATTTTATTTTGTTGTATATCATCACACAGATAGTGAAACTGCTTTTATAAATGTCACTTTCCAGGGCCCAAGCCTTGTTCTATAGCCCCAAAGCACACATGGCTAGTTTATATTATTAGTCTATTTGAAAAATTTGTTGTTATTTCACTCAATCCCAGGGTCATTGAATGTGTGCTAGAAAAAACAACAATGAGTCTTACAAGTCAGCCTTGGTCCTAAAATGTAAATATCTCTCTAGAAAAAGATGGACTCATGTGAGTAGAAAATCTTTGGACTATCAACCCGTTCTTACTCTGCCATCTCTTTCATACATATGGATGAAAACATTATAAACATGTTCCTCTCTCATTCTCAGACACACTACCATGGCTGCTTTTCTTATAGGGCTGCTTTCCAAATACAGAATGAGACAAATTCTGAAAGGATTTCTAATCAGAAAGACCATCTCATCCTATTGAAGACTAACTCATTAGTTATAAGACAGAAACTCACCATTTCTCATTCTTTTTATTTCTCTTTTATGAAATAACACATTTCTCCAAAGAAGAGTCTCATGGCTATTATTGGGACAAATGAAAGTCCTAGAAAACAACAATAAAGCAGAATATACATTTTAAAAACAAGCTTTTGTTACCCGTCTGGATTAACTTCAGTGGGGCCAAAATCAGAGCAAAGGTCCACATTCTACATATTTACTCACAAAAAAGGCTCATTCCTGTAATTCCATTTCTGAACACCTAGAAAACAAAACAGGAGGAGAAATAATCTAAACACTATTGAAGCATAAACAGAGTGAAAAAAAAAAGAAATATTTTCCAATCTGAAGACCACAGAAAGCATCTGTTACGGCTACGTATATGTGTGTGGGTGTGTGCACTTAAGAAGACAGATACCTGTTGAAGCCAAAAGATGATGTTATATCCCCTAGAGCTGGAGTTGTAGACTACGGTGAGCAGTCAGACACAGGTGTTGGTTATCAAATCTGCATCCTCTTCAAAGAGAGTACATCATCTTAACCCCAAGTCATTCCCAGAGATCAATTTTAAAATGGTAATTATACTAAAATCTTCTTATTCAAATTACTATGATGATATTATGATGAGTGGACCCTAAATACATTCCCCAATTTCTTCCTTTCTTTCTACAAAGGCTGTTCTTACTTCCCTTGGCAGAGATTAAATTAAATGCATGAGAATCAGGTTGCCTGATTTAGAATCTTGATTATTTGATTCATTCTTTAACTATGTTTTATAAATTATTCTCATAGAAACTGCATTTTCCTTGCAGAGTTGTAAAAAATAAATATGTCATTTTATGTGTGGTCCAAATTACAGTTCTGTTGAAAGTATGAGTCAAGCACCTACGTTTCTTCCCTTGGATTATTTCTTCTGCCTCCTCACTGGGTTACAATTACAGAACAAGGAAATGTATAAATTCAGGAGCCATGTATTAAAAATGAAGTTAAAAACCTAACCTCAATATATCTTTTTAATGTGGCACTTTTCCTAAGCATCTCTCATTTCTCTATTTCTTGTATTGTGCATGACTTTGCCTTTTCAATGACCTTCTAAATTATTTCTTTAAAATGTATCTTCAAGCCAGGTAGTGATGGCACACACCTTTAATCCCAGCACTCGGGAGGCAGAGCCAGGCGGATCTCTGTGAGTTAGAGGCCAGCCTGGTCTACAGAGCAAGATCCAGGAGAGGCACCAAAACTACCCAGAGAAATCCTGTCTCAAAAGAAACAAAAAACAAAAAAAACCCATGTGTCTTCAAGATGAAAATGTACAAAGAGGTCACATTTCACCCTTGCCAAACACACAGGGAAACAGTGAGATGTATAAGGATTGAGAGCAAAAGTCAGAACATAAATATTCTTTTTCTGTACATTCTCTTCAATTTTCAACACACAAAAAAAACTAGCCTGAAATATGAAATTACCCCATCATCTGTAATCTCAGATCCTGTTTTATTGCCCGTGACATGGAGAAAGGAGGAAGCACAAACCTGGCAGGTCAGGCATGGTTACAGTGAGGCAGAACTGAGGAGAGCAACAGTTCAAGTTCCATGGACTGCTTCTGCCTGCTGATAAACAGTATTCACTGTCCCAGATCACCCTGCTTTCCTCCTTCTTAATTAGTTTGTTAATGGGCTAGTGTTTGCAGTGGACTGTGAAATTAAAACAACGTGTTGTCTGCTGTGATAGCTAAACATTTTCACTGGACGATTTGTCTTTCACCCTCACTGTGATGTCCTTTTTTTCTATTTGTAACAGAATAAAAAGGACAGCTTCAAAGAGGTGCAGGTGTCTGACGGTGGATAAATAAACACTCCCAGCATGCAGGACAATTAAATAATCTCTAACCAATGGGATCTGAAGCAGATGCAGGAACCACAGTAACAACTCTCAGTAGACAGAGCAAGAGGGTCCAGGGGAATTTCTGAAAGGAACTAAGCTCAGAAGCCCAGGTGTTCCTACTGAGGCTTTCCCTCTGTATGCCATCTGAGGAAGCTCTCCAAACAATTTTGAGGCAATAATAATGAAGTTTGTTGTTGCCAAGAAACTAGACAATGGAACAGTGAATTCACAAATACGTTCTCTCCCCCGAGAAAGTCCAGAGTAGACACTTGTTCCTAAACCACAGTGACACTGTCATGAGCTCTATAATCCTATCTCAAACGTAGCGTATTTTATTTTTCACTCATTTTTATTTGTGAATAACAATCCTTATAAATAATTAAACATTACTATTTTCTTAAACCTTCATCTAGTAAATCTGGCCTTAGGTAAATTAAAATAGTGCCCTCTTTCTTTTAGCAATCGTTATAATTAGACTTACGATACAAATAAAAAGTAGAAGGGGAAATATGTGCTTTATTTCATAGAAAGAAGGGTTCCCTGTAAACAATGAATATAGTGGGCAAGAGAGCCAGACTCTGCAGCAGTCATAGCCAGGGATAATTCACATGTGATGTAGGTGCTGAAAGTAGCTTATAGGAAGAAAGTAGTCTTAGCCTTGAAGAACAGAAAGGACTTTAAGAGGCAGAGATTATCATTGTATCTTCTAGTAAAAGTAAGTACAAGAAGAAAAGTGGAAACAAAGGAAATCATTAATGGGATATCTTGGGGTTAGCATAGGAACGAAAGGAATTTGAAAGCATTAGCAAATAAACCAACTTGACCCTTGCCAGAGAGAAGAGGAAAACTTTAAGCCCAAGTGCAGAGGTTAAGTCAAGAGATGAAGGGGAACCCAGTGATAAGCAATAGCTCTTGTACACATTGTCAATATTCCATTTAATATTTTGGGGTCATTAATCATCTTAAGATTTACGGACATTAATCATATTCTGGACTTACCGGTAAGATTTGAAGGAAGTTCAGGATTCGGAGGAAAATGTGTTTTAATGTGAAAGAAATGGTGAAAAGAAAAATGTGTGATGGCTGTTGTTGTTAGCATTCAGTCATTTACGCTGGCCTGCCCTTGGGACAGAGAAACAGCAGGACAGGTCAGCAGCAGCAGCCAAAATGCAACATTGTGACTACTGCCAACACAGAGTTGCATGCTTTCCACATGCGCATGAGCTATATCCACTTATATAAAGCAAGAGCCTTCTCTCTCCACTCTCTCTCTCTTCTTTTGCTCTGGAGGCCACCTCTGAGCCCCTCCCCCTCCCCATAAGCCTCTCATATGAGCTCTGTTACATAGTGTGACTTTGTGGCACCCCTTGGCTCCAATCCACTGAGTTACCTACTACCGTTAAATCGTTACAGTTGTCCTTTAATAAGAGGCTGAATGGAAAGGCCCAATTTTTGAGATACTTAAAAGGATTCAATCGTTGAACAGGAAAACTGGCTCAGATTTGATAACATCACATCTACATATAAATAAATTTACAATGCCTCATTGAAAGTTATGGAGGACACTAGAAAACAACAATGAAGTCTCTGAGATGTGAATTACCTACCAAAAGAAAAAATATGACAAAAATCTACATAATCACCTTAGTTATTAAAGAACTTCCTATGTAAAATCAAGTTTGTAATCCTTCATTTAAACTCCATAAATTGAGACATCATCTACATCCAAGGAAGGACAGGAATCTGTCTACAGTAGGAAACAGCTCATTGTCATGAGTTAAAAGTTTAGCAAAGAACAAATATAAAAGTGACATGTCCCCTAGAGTACAGTTTACCTGTAGGTAACAAAATGCAAGGACCTGGTCCATGAATGATGAATTCCTCTGTTGCAATGTGATTTGGAAAGCACAAGAAGCCTTGCACCGTAAATAATTAAGGTGTATGTCTATAATCTCAGTACATAATGCTGGGTGGAGCAAGAGGATTAGAATTCTCTCTCTCTCTCTCTCTCTCTCTCTCTCTCTCTCTCTCTCTCTCTGTGTGTGTGTGTGTGTGTGTGTGTGTGTGTGTGTGTTTATGTGCATGCAAATGTTAATGCAGAGCAGAAAAGATGTTGGATTTCCTGGAACTTGAATTATAGGTGATTATGAACCATCCAACTTGGTTGGAGAGAACTGAACTGCAGTCCTCTATAAGAGCAACAAGTGCTTCTAACCATTGAATAATCTTTCCACCCCCAAGGATCACAAATCAGAAGTTAAATTGGACTACATAGTGCACATCTACATCAAAAATAAAACACAATGACTTAGTTACTTTTTTATTGCCCTCATAAATCACCATAGCCAAGGCAGTTTCCAAAAGAGAAGATTTTGTGTGGCTAACAGTTTCACAGAGTGAGTACATGACAGTCACAGTGGGGAGCATGACAGTAGGCAGGCATGATGCTGGAGCAGTATCTAGGAGCTCAAATCTTGAGACACATCGAGAAGACAGAGAGAGCTAATAGGGAATGGTGTGGGCTTTCAAAACCAAAAGCTTTCCCCCAGTGACATACCTCCTCCAACAAGGCCACACGTGCTAATCCTTCCCAAATACTTATAAATATGACAAAGGTGAAGAGAATGATGATGAAGAATACTTGAAAACATATTTAGAATGCAATCCTGGGAGCTGTGTGCTAGAAAAGGCTCCCTATAGTGAATGGATCCCAACAATCTTGGCAGACAAACAGGATTAGTGTAGTAGAGGCCATTTCCAGAGACTTGGCAGGATGGATGAATGAATCTTAAACTACCTCACAGAACTGGTAAATAGCATAGTGTATAGAACCAAGGTCAATGAGCTCTTTCATAGCATCTACAGGGCAGAGCAACCTTATGACTAAGAAGCTAAGCTAAAGAAGGAAACAGCCCTGGATTCTCATCCCTGTGCTGTGCTTTTTCTTTCCAAACAATCCACATCAAGGCACAACATTTGAGACTCACAATAGAGTATTCAGAATTGGAGTTAGAATCACTATGGAGACTGAGGTGACCCTGGGTACCCACAGGAGAGAATTTCAGAGATGATTAAATAAAGGACAGAAGTACACCTTGAGTGCAAATGTTTCAATCTCATAAACTGCAGTCTTGGATATAATAAAGGAAGGAAAAAGAGAAAGTGGATAGGGAGCTGTCATTCATCCCTCTCTTCAGGGTCTTCTGGACTTCTAGTTGACTTAGCATTCAAGATTCAGCATACGTATTTCTAGCTTTGCTTAGTGAGGTTTATAGAGTTGATTCAAAACAAAAGGTGATGATAAGATGTGAAAAGCTTGTGGTTTGGTGAGAAAGAGATCTTGACTGAGATTTAAAGTGTGGACAAAGTGGATCAGACAAAGCAACTGTAATTGTTAGAGTTTAATTAATGAAATTGTCATTTAAGGAGATCAGGCACATTGCAGCAGGACGATAAGATAGGTGCCATGTGGCAAAATGCCACCCATTTAAGCTCCACACTGTAATGATATCTGAAGGCATTTCACTGGAATCAGAATATCTGAACAAAGAGAAACTCTAAAACATTATGCTGGAGCTGGTATTCCTAAGGAATTGTTTCTCCAGTTCAACCAGATATGCTCTGTGAGAGAACACTGCCTCTGAAGTCTAAAGAAGATAGTTTAGATTAACAGGAGAACTTGGCTTCATCTACATTTTGACAGTTCATAGATAAGAAGAATGCCAGAGTGAGGGACTCATAAAGACTTGCACCAAAAATCCAGAAAGTTGCTGAGGCCATATTGCAAGGTTGGATTCCCAGTGTACAACTCCTGAGTAGGTTGTGCTCAAAGTTGTGAGGGTGATGCATGAGGTGCAATGAGTATCCAGAAAATCAAGGATGCCAGAAACATGGAATGCTCTCCTAAGAAAGCTGTGTGTACTGTGGAGCTAGCCCCAGAGAGAGGTAATAAGTACCACAGGCAACAGAACTGGTAGAGGGTTGCAAAGCCTTTTGACACTGCAGAGTTTGGTATTTTCCCACCAGATTTTGGTTTTGCTGTGGTTCTCATTTTCTTTCCACAAGTCCCCTGTTTCTCTTTTTTAGGACTAGAATATGTATAACATTATTTGTTGAAAGTGGATGATTTGCTTTTTGATTTTACAAGGCCCATAGTTAACAGACAACCTGTGTCTTAGGGGAGAATGGAATTTTCAAGTTTTTTATCTGTAGGACTCCCTAGTTTCCGGTTGTAGGCATTTTGTATTTTGGCATGGCCGTGATCCTATAAAGGCAAGGAGTTAAAACATATGAATTAAACTAATGAGTTTGGATGCCAGATTGACAGGGTGTCAATGTTGACAGTAAATCTACTGGAGTCGGCTTGCTCTTCAGCAGTAGAACCAACGCTCAGATGGTTAGTGATGCGGTAGTGGCTCTGTTCTAGTTTAATTACATGCGGAGGTATCTGTCACAGTGCACAGAGAGCAAGTGTCTCTAGCTTAGCTGTGTGGCCTCCAGACAAGTACAGCATTAACGTGAATTGGAAATGAGTCACTCTTGAGTGCTCAACATGAACTCGAGGACCCTTAAATCGAGATGAGTCTTTCCTTCGTAACGGAGAAAGGCCTTCTCCTTTTCCAAAGCTAGCACAGTGAAACAAAGAGCAATTATTGGTAAACACCTCAGGGTACAATCAAAGTTAAAGTGGACCATCTTCCAGGGCCTTCAATTCCAGTGGAGATCAGATATTACTTTGTAGAAAGCACAGCAAATAGGAGAGGCTAAGTCAGTTAAATTCAGTGCTAAAAACTCTGGGATGCTGTGATAATCATTACATGTTCACAATCCATGACCCAGAACAACTTCCCTCTACTTTCATTATTCTTTATCATCGTTTTCATCATTAGATTTTTCATTAGTTTTCTCTTTAAACACCCTTTCGCACATGCTTTTCCAGTATAGCCTCAGCCCTCTGCAAAACACCCGGATGTGCTGTGTTCCTGACATATATAGAGACCAGGTCCTTGGCCTTGGGCATCACCAGGCTCCTTTAACTCTCACCTTTGTAATGTGTCAGTTATGAGACGTGGCAGCCACTGTAATCTCTGATGTCACTTATTATTTATTATTCAATAAACCAAGGCAAAAATTGGAGGGAAATATTTCATTTGTCAAAGTATCATGATTTTATTGTTAAATAAATATTTTTTAAAAGGAAAATTACTGTAAATTTTATTTTTATGTGAAAGTGTCATTAAACAAAGCCCATGAAATATAGTTTAGTCTTATTTTTTTGCAATATCCACTAAATCCTAACAAAATATCATCTTTGACTTAAATGTTGAAAATAATGCTTAAATAGAAATGGTCCCCACAAGGACAAATAAATCATGGAGTTCAGCTAAATATATAATGGAGAATATATATAGTTATACTATAGCAAACAAGGAGAGTGGTACATTTGATATTTTCTTTAGAATATTTTTAGCAAATGTAAGGTCTGTTTTTACATCCCTACCTCAGCAATATTGGAGGTCATGAACTCTCTATTCACATGGACTCTTTGACCACTTTCACTCACAGAAGACCTTTGCTGTAATAATGGATCTGACATGAAGATAAATGACTACAATTACCTTTCTCATTAGTTCTGAGACTGGTTTTTTTTTTTTTTTTTCCTCATGACTGATTTATTTGTTTCAGTCTTTGGTGGTCCATGTAGTTACCTGCCAGGCATCAAAGGGAGGAAAATGAAGTTAAGTTCAAAATCTAGAGCAATTTTTTTTCTGTTCTCCAGAATGATTTTTGGCTGAAAAATTGACAAGCATTTGCACAGCCCTGTGGGGGAACAGCCTGTGCTATTGAAAGAGAACCTTTATTAAACACAGAAATCAGTTTGAATTCCTAGAATAAAGAAAAAAGATCTCATAGGAGTGTATCTAGAAAACTCTTTTAAACCCCATATTAAATTTTCTTTCCCTCCTCCTCTCTCTCTTTCACTTTGAAAGAGAAGGGGACAGACAGTAGATGGACAGGTGAAATAGTTGAACAACTTAACAGTTTATTGAAAATGTGAAGTTCCTCTTAGGTGGCCAGGATAGTGAACTGGGAATAAATATGGAAAAGCAAGTTTCAGGTTTGAGGAATCTGTGGTCTACACCTACATCAGCAGAGAGGAGACATTTCTTTCTTTTCTTCTTTCCTTTCTTGTCATCATCCTCCTTTTTCTCCTCCTTCTTCTCTCCTCTCTCCGAACTGCCACTGAATTACTCACCCAATCCTGTCCTCTCAAATATATGAGTGCTGTGGGATGGTCTGTATGTCAAATTGCTCTGATTGGTCAATAAACAAAACACTGATTGGCAAGTGGCCAGGCAGGAAGTATAGGCAGGACAAGGAGAGAGGAGAATGCTGCAAAGTGGGAGGCTGGGTGGGAGAGACCTGCCAGCCACCGCCATGACAAGCAAGATGTAAGGTACCGGTAAGCCACGAGCCACATGGCAACTTATAGATTAATAGAAATGGGTTAATTTAAGATAGAAAAAGTAGATAATAAGAAGCCTGGCTCAGCCATACAGTTTATAAGTAATATAAGCATCTGAGTGATTATTTTATACATGGGTTGTGGGACTGCGGGGCTTGGTGGGACCTGGAGAGAAGCTCTCCAGCTACAAATGGCACCCAATTTCCACCTTAAACCTGAGAATTTTTAATAAGCAATTCTAACCAGAGCCAAAACCAGGTTCCTGCTTCATGTCTCATACAGGCAGCTAGATGCTGCAAAATGCAGGTTTAAGCTACTGGCTGGTTCCTGGCATTTGCGCTTTACCTGCAGTATGGCAGGAATGAGACATCTACATTACGCTGCTGCTGTGTGGTGGATTTAGCCTTTGCTAGTACAAAACAAAAAGAGGTTTCTGGGCTACACGCTGCTTTAATAAAAACATAGACCCACTATTTCTGAGACTTGGTGGCCCCCAGAGCTGGCGGAAAACGTACCACCACCATGTTGGGAAGCTGAAGTGGGCAGAGCCAGCAGCCACAGCACCGTTTCAGTCTTAGAATGCTGCAGTTTAAAGTAGGTTCACAATAAGACTGATTCAGATGGAATAGTTTACAAGTATGTAAAAATGTACATAGGCTTGAAAGAGAGAGAAAAAGGAATATATACAGTTATATAAACAAATAGTTTTTAAAAATAAAGTCTTTAAAGAAACATTAAAGGTAGTAAGCCACGTAAAGATGGCTATCATACAGAGAATCTGGATTATGTTGTCTTTGATATTTGTAACTAAAGAAAAACATTTGATTGTAAAAGCTGCTGAGTTATGTCAAAATGTATACTTTAAAGGTACCTTGACTTCAAAATTTGGATATAAGGATATGTTACTTTGGAAAGGAGGCTCTGCTTTTGTTTCCACAGAAAGCAAGAGCTATGGATTTGTTCCAGATTAAGATACATCAGGTTTGACTAGCCAAGACTCCCTGAAAGGTCTCCAATGACACCAAGGCCCAGATGATCCAACATCCAGAACCGTTTCAAGGCAACTGGCTCAGACGATTCACCCTCACGGACTACTCCATAATCCTAAAATTTTCTTTGTGTCCCCGTAAGATACAGTGCCCCCCTCCAGCAGGAAGTAGTAAGAGAAGCTACGCCCAAATTCCCAAATATACCAAGCTGGCTTTGGAGTTGTGTAAAAGTTAAAACCTTCTTCTTTAAAAAAAAAAGAAAAGGGGAAGTGCTGTGGGATGGTCTGTATGTCAAATTGCTCTGACTGGTCAATAAATAAAACACTGATTGGCCAGTGGCCAGGCAGGAAGTATAGGTGGGACAAGGAGGAGAAGAATTCTGGGAAGTGAAAGGCTGAGGCAGAGACACTGCCAGCGGCCGCCATGACAAGTAGCATGTGAAGACGTCAGTAAGCCACGAGCCACGTGGCAAGGTATAGATTTATAAAAATGGATTAATTTAAGATATAAGAACAGTTAGCAAGAAGCCTGCCATGGCCATACAGTTTGTAAGCAATATAAGTCTCTGTGTTTACTTGGTTGGGTCTGAGCAGCTGTGGGACTGGTCGGTGACAGAGATTTGTCCTGACTGTGGGCCAGGCAGGAAAACTCTAGCTACATATGAGCAAGCAGCTCTCTGTTTTCCTAGGATGGCCTTGAACTTCTGGGCTCAAGAAGTTTGCCCTGAAAACTGGGACTACAGTGCATGTGTATTTCACCAGCAATGTGTGAATTTGCTTTCTTCAGACCTCAAATCCTCTGTTCAACCTCCAATATTTTTCAAATCCCTGCAAGGGTTCTGTTTGTTTGTTTCCTGGTAAACTCTGTGATTTCATACCCAAGTGTGGTCTAGGGAGAAATGCCCCAGTCTTCTACCTCACATGTGCCTAGGTGGCAGTCCTGTGAGACTGCTGTAGTGAAATTCTCTCCAATCTATGCTGTGGACTGGGAAACTGAATCAGAGAAGTTTCCTTTGATAACTGAGTAACGTAATTTTTGATAAAATAAAAATTCAACACCTGTAGCTTCTCTTAGCAGAGGAAACATGAAAATATGGGTGTGGAAAGCACAAAAGTCATTAATGACAAAACTTCACTTTTCAAGAGCTTGGCAGTGGACAACTGAAGTGAACATACACACCTGGGATCCTCTGACAAGGAATGGCTGGAAGAAGTAGATCTAAATCAGCCCTTGTCCATGTGTTCTCCTCTACTTTAGAAGACACAAAGAAGAATGCTGCTGAGTTGGGGTGTTGATGACCACTGGAATGACATCAATTCTGGGACATTTAAGTAGAAAGAGCTCCAAAAAGTACATATTTGAAATGCTGAGTTCAAGTGAACTTTCTAATTCAATTTAAATACTAACAAATTTTAGCTTCATTTTCTTTGATTATTGGTTTTTGTTTTGTTTTTGAGACAGGGTTTCTTTGTGTAACAGTCCTGGCTGTCCTGGAACTCACTTTGTAGACCAGCCTGGCCTAGAACTCATAGAGATCTACCTGTCTCTGCCTCTCAAGTGCTGAGACTAAAGGCACATGTCACCATTGCCTCACCTGGCTTCAATTTCTTTAACAGTGAGGATACCCTCTCTAGCAAAGGGGTTGGTGACTGTGAAAATCACTAACATCACTTTCTACTTGCTCTTATCGTCTTTATAAAACAACTCCAAAATAACTATGCTTATTATATACTTGATACAGTTGTGTAAATGCTACTTTCACCTTGCATTGTAGTAGACTTTTCTTCAAAAGAATTTCAAGTGCTCTCAGTAATAGTGTGTCAAAAAGAAATGAGAAATGAGAGAACAACAGAAGGTAGACATATGAGGAGTCTTTGAAATATTTCATCTCCTGATCTCTGTCTACAGAGGACCTGATGGTGCAGGGTGGGTGACCTCAAGGATTAAGGCAGATGTATCCAAACTGAGCACTGCACAGGTGGGCACCTTAAGTGTGTGGTAGAGATGGAGACTCGGAACAGCAGAGTACTGGAGAAAAGCAGGTATTTGTGAAAGATATCAGAGTGTTTTCCCTGGATATCACCTTAACCCTAAAGAGTGAGAAGAAATCCATAACAGAAAATAATTATGAAGACAATCTCAGATGGAAAGATCAATTTTAGAATCACACTACACCAAAGTAAGCAATCAGAAAGATGCATGAGATGGAACTGTATCCCTTTATACTGGTGTTGAGAATGCATTAGATCAAATTGGTCTCAACTTCTCTGAACTGCTCATCCAGGTGGTGACTTTACCTAATGTCCCAAACCTGACATCATAACATGTATTTTCTTCACAGAATACTTGGAAAAACAGTGTTTGATACTGTTGTGTGATTTTCTATTCATGTCACCATCTTACTTTTAATAAACACTGTCTCTTGAATTGTAAAATTAACACACAGATTTCTTAGAGCCTGTATCTTAAGAGAGAAATCAAGGTGTGCCTGGAAACCATTGAATTATAGACAGGGATAGGTGTATACAGGGTGTAAAGTTAAATTCCAAATCTATGAAGCAAGCCAATTGCTGAATAATGAAAAATAAAGTAAATCACTGATTGCTAACTCTCAGGCAATAATGCTTCACAGTAAGAATTGTAATTTCATAAGACTCGATGGCATATAGAAAACAGGGAACTCAGTTGTGTAATCTGCTGTAGCTAGAGTTTTCCTGCCGGGCCCACAGTCAGGACAAATCTCTG